>JAHWFP010078346.1:2908-23851 GCA_023313725.1 Lithobius niger
TCCCCGAATTCGACAGAAGAGACCATCGCTAATCTCCCGCTGACACGGCTTTACTCGATGACTGTGTCCACGAAAACAACAACGAGTTTATAATTTTGACCACACCTCCGAAAATGACGAAATGAAGCGGCCTTCTCGACTTTAAATGGTCATAGGTTCCACGAAATGGCCGCTTGCTGATTTCTTCAATGATTAGGCGCGAACTGAATGGCGATTTTTGGCAAAACGTGAACAAGACTTGGACGACCTTTTTCTTTTTTTTTTAAAGACGAGTGGCTTTTACAAAACAGGTTCGCCCAACGAACACCATCGTCGTAACACATCATGTGAAAGCACCACGAATCATACCCCATTACATCATAAACTAACGCCACCTACCGCCATTCACGTTACCCTAACTAAACAAAAGATACTCTGAAAACAAATTAAAAATCATTACAAATTATAATAAACATATTATAAATGCATTTCAAAAATGAGTCAAATCAAATGAAAATATCAACACTTTTGCAATGAGGATTTTCGATTAGTAAAATATCAGGCTTCCAAACAGCAAAAAATCTCACAAAAGAACAGCAACATTCCCTTAACGCTTCAATTTCAATTCGGACGAGGTTGTTATTTTATAGTAGTTCAGGTTTGCGCTTATTTCAGTTTCTACGTACTTCATTTTGGCTTGTTTTTGAAATGGTCGACGTGCCTCATGGGTCGAATTTAGGATTTTGCCACCCCTAGTACACGTATTTCCCTCCACCCCCATTTGTTTGAGGTCACAATCAATTAAGAGACAAAACAATAACAAAATCAGTGGTTTGGTAGAATAACTAAGAGATGGAACTCAAACTTTAAAAAAAAAAACGTTTCAACTTTTTTTTTTACAAAACTTGCTGCCCCTCAGATTTAGCGGCCCTATGCTAGAAGCCCCTAACACACCCCCCCCCCCTGTAAAAATGCCCCTGGCGGATAGTATTATGTTTCCACTGTAGTCTCGAGAACTACTAATCCAGATATTTCACATAATCCGTTTCGCAAAACCACGCTGGTCTGTTGTATTCATGGTAGAAAGCGTAGTAGTGAGGGGGAGGGGGGGGGACGGTCGCAACGAATCACCCGTGTGTAGTTTAATAATTATTCTTTTTTTATTCTTATTATTATTCAAAGTCAACAGCTGCCAAGCGTTGTGCCGATTGCTCCACAATGTTCTGCTCTGTTACTGTCGACTTGTTTGACAGGGTGATGGTTAAAAGCACAGACACCGATTTCAAACGTAATTAATGAAGCGTGCAGTACTACCAACCGGGACCGATATTTTCCACGATAATTTGACGAACGGTTCAGTATTGTGAGCGCAACACGGTTCGTTAATTTTATTACTGTGTGCACGGCGTATCTTGAGTCCTGCAAATATTTTATGAGCGGTTACGTGTTCCTGGAGGGGGCGACCTTAGTCGATGGATGCCATTGTTTTTGTAACCATCTTGGATATCAACAAGGCACTCTGCTACCAAAACGTACAATCGGTTATCTGTGTTCGTTCCGCGGCAAACTTAAGATAGGCCGCGATCACTATACGTATGAAATTCAACAGGTGCCATGTGGCATTTAATGGAAGGCTGGCTTGCATTTACTACGTGAATTCAAACCGCATGCGCAGGGAAGACGCCACAAAAGGGGAGGTGAAAAAAATAAGGACACTGGAGGGGGAAAAATTAGGTGGGAGGCGAAAGCCCCCGGTTCCTGGTCTGTTCCCAGATTCAGGTGTTTGTGCACCTTTTGTGTACAGCACTCATTGCCTACCTTATCCTGGTATTGTATTGATTAGTATCTGATTTTTTCGTCTGTGAGTATCTTTTTATAAAAAAATTGCCTCAAATAGGAGTCTGTTTATCTCAAAAACTGCAAATGCACACAAAATACACATATAGCCACTCACAAGAATCAGACTTAAAATGTAAAACGCAGACAAATTAAAAAAAAAGCCAGTATAACACACAAATTATGTGCATGCACACGCACAAACATTAAACCTTTCAAATACAAACAGTGTTCACTTTCTGACATAACCATTGAGTAAAACTAATCCTTGTTCTCTGGAATTGGAGTTCAAATTATAGTTCGTTGCGTTCGAGTGAACTCTAATCCGTTTTTATTCGTGTTCCTTGACAGCTGTGAGTATGTTGATACGAGCTTTAACGCTTTTTTTTCTAAACGGCGAAGCCGTTTTTTGTTCATTTAATATGTAATATAAGCTGTGCATTGCCCCATTAAAGCTGCTTGTTACCAACCGTCCACACCTGTTTGTTCCTACCTAGTTAGTTAGGATAGCATACTAGGATTAGCATCAGAAATGTGTTAGTTAGATTCACATCAGTTCCCACCTGTATCCCCCCACTCTGTCGGAGAAGTCCTGACCCACACCCCCTTGTCGGAGAGTAACTGAGATTGTCGTCGGCGAACAGCTGTCGCGTTTTGCGATCGCTCGGTTCAGTCTTGGCTTTTCCTACGATTTGGCTGAACTATCCGAACACTCCTCGGTGGCGTGATGCTCCATTTGTGACGTAGGTATGTTATTCAGTTTTGGCTATTTTCACAATAATGCTTAATATTTCTTAAACTAGTTTATTCCCTTAATTAATTGGGTTTACTATTTTTACTGCAAATAGTTTGTTCCCAGGTTAATATACTGTTTAAATGTTTTTATTCTTGTGTCCATATGCTAATCCATGCTTTGTTACTTATATCCCTTCCTCGATACGCTACGTGGTATCATCTGGCGAACGTCATTGTGATGATGACGCGTGGCCATTGTGACGTGGGCCGTTGACGTCAGCTCGTCAGTCTGCTATTTGTTTTCGCTTCGTGGGAGCGGTAGACGTGTTGATTGTCAGCTCTGGTATGCCGATTTGGACTTAGCCGTTTTCAAGCTGCGTTCTCGGGATTTGGATGGCCGTGCGCAAGGAACTTCCACTTCTCACTCGAGGACAAGGCATACACATGGTTTATCAAGGTAAATAACTCTCTCTGTACATCGTATGACAATATTTAGTTCTGCGGCTAATTAACCTGGAGCCATCCTTGAATTATGAGCGAGTGTTTCGACGAGCGAATTTCTTAGGACGGGTCTAGTCCCGTACGACTGGAAAATCCTTCAGGCTTGTAATTTTCCCACGACAGTGGACTTAAATTTTATCTTCAAGTTTGGGCCATGTCCATGACCGAATTTGAGTGCCGTATTTTAATACGCTTCGTTTGTGTTTTCCATAGCTAGAGTGACCGTTGGTGCGTAGGTCTTGGGTAAACCCAAGCTTCATGATCCACCGTTTTCCTGAAGCCACGTTGCCTGTGGTTTTACAACGTTCAATGCCGAAGCCTACTTTGACATAATCAATCTGTGCTTCGTTACGAAGACCTGCGGCAAAGCTCGGCACCAATAGGCCTAGTTTCTGGAAAAACCGCCGGCTGATACCCCTTTTTGTTACTTCACATTTTGTAATGTTCCTAGTCATTTCTTAATTCCGAATTGTATAAACGGTCATTCCTAGGCACTCCCTCAATAAATGTCACCCACTTGTTATCAACTGAATACTGCGTTGAGTGTATTTTCATAGTGTTTAATACAGGCCATAACCCGTAACCTTCACCCTACCAAGCCAAGCATTCCATCGCTGATTGAACCCGGGTGGGGCCTGTATCACCCCGAATAACACTGTACTGCTGTGAAGCCTAGCCTAGTGCTTTTAGGAGTTAAATCACGCTAAAAAGTCGATACAGCTGGAAGACATTGTCTGCATGACGACATAAAGTCGAAAAATGTGAAAAAAAAGCTCAAAATGGAGCATGCCGTTTTGTTTGCTAGTAGCCCTCCTGTTGCTACCCCTATTATAACTATGATTTAAGAGCTGTCTTAGCTAATGCAGAAACATCAACTAAAATATACAAAACAAAACTTGTTAAAGAAAACTTAGCTGCTGGATTCCTTAACTCCATGAAAATCGAGCAAAGAATCAAAGTTGAAGACCGTGGGTTGGTGGATTGATTTTCTAGTAGCCTTTTTCCTCTTAGATCGTTGTCGCCGTGATTTTAAAAACAATTCTTAGTTTTCATTCAGAAACGTCATCTAAAGCTTTCGTCGTTTGAAAAGTGAGCAACAAAACTTTACAAACCTGAATAATTGTTGAGTGTTATTCGAAGGTAATGTATCAAATATTCAAAATACTCATCAGTTAATTTAATTTGTAAATAAAATATATAAAACTACATAATATGATCACAATTAGGTTTTTACGACCTCGCATGCTGAAGAATCTAACAAAAACAGCCCAAATTAACTTAACAATATGTTGCAACTTCGGAAGCCAAAAGTAGGCCCCCAAATTCCGTAAAATGCGTTCCACACTAGGGAGCTTACAGCACTCCCCATACCCCCTAGCTGGGTTTCACTGGCCCGCTGCCAAAGTAAAAAAAAATGTGTATATATAAATTTTCTTTACCCCCTGTCGGGGAATCATTGCTCCCCCCCTCCACTCCACTGTTTGGCATTGGCTGGCACCACTATAGTGCCCATGTTGGACATAGTGCCTTGGTTGAGGTCGCGGCATAGTAGGGTACAGTGCCACTACACTAAGCTTTGAATTATTACTTGCGAAATCGGTAATAAAGATTGGTCATCACAAGTTTTACCTTTCTTTCTTCATCTTTACTGAAGTATAATTCGGATCCTAAAGGGTGATCATAACATGTCTTTATGTAATCCAGAATCATGTCAGCGTTAGCTGCATCCAGGTCATTCTTTCCAGCCAATCCTGCAAAACATTTAATTAGAAAACAATTTAATCGAAATGACGGAAAGCCTGAATAAGTGAAAACAAATGGTCATCAGAAGCCATTTTATGTTTGCCTGATGCTAAATGGATTGTTTCAAAGGTTTTTACAGTAAGCTGAGATTTTAAGATTCCGTGAATTTTTTTCTTCTCTGTGCTAAAGCAATATAAATGGCTTTTTTTTTTTTACATTCAATTTAGCTGCAGTTTGCAGCGATGCATGTATTGAAAATGACGAACAATTGAATGCATCTCTTGTCGTCGTTTGTGTAGCACTTGTTGCATTCATGTAGCAACCAAATTAATGTTAGCTTGGCTACAGAACTAAGATGACCGCTTCCAGCTGATACAAGTATTTGATTTTGGATGTTAGTACAAGTTCCAGTGGTTTTTGTATTGCGGCAATGAAGCAGTAATCACCTTCTCAAAGGACCATCAGGAACATATGCAAACTAACCATATAGACCGTCGGTGAGGTGTCCCGAGAAGTAACCAGAGCCGGCTCAAGGGGCATGCGAGCAACGCGGCCGCGTAGGGCCCCCTAATTAAAGGTCCCTCCGCGCGGGCGCCATCTTCTTACTATAACGAGAAGATAGATTATTGACTGAAAATCCTTTATAATGCGTCCAAGTAAAGAGAAAAGAGTGGTGAGAATCTGTGGTAATGTTTTGAAACTTCTGGAATGTGGGTCGGTTGGCCGGAGTGTTGCATGACCCGAAACCGAAACTAGTGGTACTTGCGGTTGGCCATTTTTGTCGTCAGGTGGAAATGTGACAGGAAATGAAAAACGCGAAACGGTGAAATGAATAATCTTTTCTCTTCTCCCCCCCCCTCTCCCCACCCCGTTTTTTTTCTTCTTTACCTTCTTTCTTTTATTTTTCTTTCCCCCATTTGAGGAGTAGGTCTTTCTTTATGTGGATGTTATTTTGCTGTTATAGTTAGTAACGATTTTGTTTGGTGTTTTTTTTTTCTTTTCCGTGGCTGTAATTTGTCATTTTTGTAACTTTATTTACGTACTGTTTTTTCTGTTCACATTCTTTTTAGTAATAATAGTAATAAAAAAGTTAAATAGATATTGTTTGGACGTATGGAAAATGATTGTTAATGATTTCAATCGATCACAAATGAAAAGATTGGGGAAAAAAATGCTCTTAATACTACACATATGACCCTGGGGGGGGGGGGGGCGGTTATTGAGTCTGCGTAGGGCCCCAAATTGTCTTGAGCTGGCCCTGGAAGTAACCAACGAAGATGTGTGTGTTTTGAAGTTAGTGCCCAGAAGAAAGAATGACTGACATATTCGTGAAGCCATTGCCATTGACATGTGTGCCAGTTGAGTGCTGCCAACACACGGTGGAGCGCTGAAACAGAAGCAGGAAGATGGAGTTACGTCTAGCCTTTGGATGAAACCTGAGTGCGTTTATCCTATTATTGCGTTTATCCAAAGCGCCCAAGTTACGCCTAGCCTTTCTCAGTCATCTCAGTGGGGCCTAGGCATTGGAGAACTGTAAAGCGCTTGGAGCTCGGTTGGTCTTGCGGATATGAAAGAGATGCTAGACATCAGTGCGTGTGGTGAGAATGACGGGGAATCATTGCGGTGGATGTAACTGGCACCACGCAGCTGCAGGCAAGTAAAGCAGTTAAGACAGCCATTAAATTATATTTTTAAATTTCGATTGCCAATAAAACCTTTACAATTATTTTTTCTCAGTAGTCTGAGCAATAACAGGAATAGCCGTTGGTTGGCAGTGGTTTTTTTTTTTTGCCACACGATAGGTAGCATATTGTGTACTAATCAACCAGGGTTTCTTTTCACTGACCAGTAGTAGTGAAGTACGTGAGACGTCGGCATTCAGCGAAGTGCCGCATTGTGCGCACAACTGCAAGGAAAAAATAATCACTGACACACTAATGTGCCACTCTTAGTTGTCACGCATGGTGAAAGTGCAAGTTTTTCAATAATTACCCTAAGAAGACTGGGATTTCTTTGTTGCAGTATCAACTCAAAACCACTGAACCGAATTTGATGAAATTTTGAAATCTGACCAAATACAACCCGATAGTATCTTTTCGTTGATCGAAATCGGGTGTACTTTGACCTGGAATTAAGGCAAATCTGTCGGAAATCGCTAGGTACCATTTGTTAGGGGAAACCACTTGTTAAAAACCTATTGATAGAAACCGTTTTTGGCGTGGGTTAATTGTAGTAGTTTGGTTTCGTTTGGTTTAAACGGCGCATTTGAATTTCTCGTTGAATAATGCGTTGTAAAACAAAGAATGCAAGTTTTGAGGATTCACAATTCAAGTTCATAAGAACCATGCAACTGCATTATCGATCAACGAAAAATTGTTTCATAGTTAAGAATAAAAATGAAACGATCCGGGAAAAAAATTGTCGAGGATTCAGTACAAAAATGAAAAGGAGGGACAGGAAAAGAGGAAGGAGGGAAGGAGGGGAGGGGAAATCAGGATTACAAATTGACGAGTTCTTTTTTGCAGTGACCTATTCCAATTTAAATGGGACGGAAAGCCATTGGGCTCGAGATTGGTTAAATACATATGGATGCAAACCTATTTATGTTGCCTTTCGGCCGTGTCAGTCTGGCTCAGCGGTAGGACCTTGGTCTTTGATTTCAAAGGTCCTGGGTTCGATTCCCCGCTCAGGCAGTCTGACATATAAGTCCAAAAGGCAACGTATATAGGTTTGCATCCATATTTATTTAACCTATTCCAATTGCAGTAAATTGCAGAGTTTGCCAACTAGGAGCATATAGATATGCGAAATTGAAACATCACGCAGGGGAATTTTAGCAGTAGTCTTCTGTAATGATCTCACCTTTTCTTTAACAGGAATGAACAACCGCCTTTTTCAATACAACAATAAGAGCTTTCCTCAATTTATTTCTCTTTATATGTTTGCAAGGAAAGGATAGATTTAAGAGAGGTTGGGAATGAAGAAATATCCTGTAGGCAGAGAATCGACGGTGCAGCAGATGACACCTGAAGGAACCGTGATAGTTACAACATGGATACTGCCACGACGTACACGCCTGCATTTATATATAGTCTCCTGCAATTACTGAAAATGTTGGATAATTAAATTTTTTTTTTTTTTTTAAATAATAATAATAACCTTTATTCAAAGAGTGTTGCCGAAGGTCTATAAAAGTCCTTGTTTGGCTACACATTTAGACAATTTCACAATCAAGATAAAGAAAAATCTATACAACAAAATTAAATCACACAGTATGGTAAAAAATATAAAAATAATAATAATCACAGACACAGAAAAAAAAAAAAAAAAAACAATAATTAAAAAATAAAACTATACCTTAGTTGTTAATTAGCCAATCTTTTATTTTGTGTTTGACTGAAGTGTACTGAGTTAAATCTAGTAATTTTGATGGAATTAAATTGAAAATTGTTGGAATATAATGATCTTTAGTTTTTGAGCCATAATTATTTTTAATTAGTGGAATATGGAACCTTAATGTTTTATCGCGAAGGAAACCCATTTTAAATTCATCTTTAATTTTTAAATCGTTGCAAAAGTAATTTTTATGTATAATAATATAGTTCCTCAATTTAGTTACATTTAAAATTGTGTGTTCCTTGTATAATTCTTTAGTAGATTTGTAGTGGTTATGTTTTCTGAAAAGAACCTTTAAAATTTTATTTTGTACCTTTTGTAGCCGATCAATAAGGGTTGAAGAAGCAAAACTATACACCATACAAAAGCAAAAGCAAAACAAAAGCAAAACCATACAAAATGTTTGCTATTGACGTTTTTCCCTTCAAAGCTCAATGGATAAATACTTCCTGTCCTCCCCTTCAAAAATGTCGCCAGAACACTGCATTTGAAGACGTTTCATCGTATACAAGAACGCAGACAATGATTGTTAGTCTTGACATAAAATGTATGTCTTCAAGAACAGCAAAAAATGTTTTATTATTATATTTATAGAATATAAAAATTAGCAAGAAGCCATGATTCATTAGCACGGCTTGGCAAATGAACTTACCTAATTGCTTTGCGACATATCTCGTAAAAGCGTAAGTCTCTGCAATCACGTGCCCATCAATCTCCAGAATTGGTAACATGCCATACGGAAGTGCTAAACAAAAAAACACAAAATAAATAAAATAAAATATTGATAGACAGTGAAAGGATTCAATGCCAACAGATGTCAACTTTTTTCCTCGTATTTATTATAAGTATGTTTACTGATGTAATAAAAATTATCCTTCTATTCAGTAATGGCAGTATGCTAAAATAGAAATAAGACAGGCAATCGGTATACACTGAAAACAGTCTTCAGTTACTACACAACATAAACTTCTGCGCAACGACTACCACTAGTTTTAATTCACGGGAACGACAATGAGCCATACACAATGGCATGATGAATATAATAAGCTACGCTAAAACGAACAGGCAAAAGTGGTTTTCTTGCAGGTATTTTCAGGGCTACTCTCGCAACACCTCATGACTCGTCCTTCAGGACTGGGAAGTAGAATCACACAGTCTTGGCAATGAAGGTTGTTACTGGAAGTGAGGAAGCCTGGGTGATCAGATGACTGTAAAATTGAAAAATGCTTCCGAAATCCCGACAAAAAGCTACGTGACATTAAAAATGCTAACGTTAAAGCACCACCCAACTTTCGGATTCAAACGGGTAACGGTATCAAAAAAAAAAAAAAAACGTACTGTTGTATTGTTCTAAATGCCAACCTCAACACACACTGAAGACACAGGACACTTTCTCGGGCTACTCTTCCTGCTTGCGAGTGATTAGACTGGTCCATTTTGTCACAGTATTCAGCCATTTTGTCATGAAATTCGGCCGATTGATTCCCTTCTTGGACGAAGAAGTAGTTACGACGCTAGTTTTTATTCTCACCAGTGTGCGATGCTAAAGCGTTTACCCACATGAGTGTCTACGTTAATGTTTACTCTGCGTGTAGTCATTCCCACTTCAGTGTTAATAATTGCGTCACCCTAACAATGTCAGCCAATAGCATAACACATAGTGTAACATGCACCATAAGAATCCGTATAAAACCAAAATGGAGTGTTTTTATTATTGTAGTCAAAACGGTTGTTCCAATAAAGGCTGACAAGTAACTGTCTTCAAAGAAATAAACACTCGAGGAATGAGAGACAAACTAGTGGGTGAACAGGGTAAACAAATGTATGTAGAGGACTGAGGAAGGCCGTTAGCAAACGACTGACCGGTGATCAACAGCTAAAATATCTAAAACTGAAAGTAATTCTAGTCCACGTAGTTTTAACCCCTATGCTATCACCTACTATTAGAATTCTGCATCACGTCAGCATTTTTCTGACTGGATAAAGTATGCTGAATTTAAGAATGCATTCAATATTTGCTGTGATCGGCACATATCGACAAGGGAAGCTCAGGCGCCATGATGGATGCACAGTGTCACGCGCATCTGTCCTTGTTATTGGCTGATGTAGGGCTGAGAGCATGGCTTGTTAATCATTTGCTTTCTGTGCAAACTGAACGTTTACATGCCAGCATATGAGCATCGTGTCGTGCAAAGGTCCGAGGGCGTGGTTTTCATTTCAACGGCCCAATGTAAGCCTAGACATATGCATAAGCGCGAGTATAGGAATCCAATTTCACGGTTTTTTTCAATGAGCGTTGAGGTTGACTTTTAGAATAGAAGGCGGTGTTGCTGAGTCAGCTCGTAATGCAGAACAAAAACCAGAAAGCTTCTCGCACCTTCTACGCCAATTGGTAACATGCATGCTACACGGGTGTTGGAGCCACCCAGAGAATCACTGCCACCATCTTTAATTCACTGCCACCTATTACTTAGCAGGCAGCATAATTATATTGGCTAGCTCTGAATATATTATGTCAGGGATATGCCCAATAAAAGAGGATAAGAGGACTATCAAATCTTCAAAATTTCCTTTAAATTACGGTACAAAGAACTGGTCATTTGTTTCCAGTTCTTTTAACAGTCAAAGTGTATGCGTAGTTCTAAGTCGAAATTTGATCTGAGTAAGGATTATCGGCTGTCTGCAGTAAGGTATCTTGCGCTATTTATCATTAAGTATGAAACACATGTTTGTATCTCTAATCTTTAGACAGTACAATGCACCCGAAGAAGACGTTTAAAAGAACTGGACCCGAACTTACCAGTTGCTTGCACCCTAGCTTCACGAATATATTAAGCAGGGCCATAGGAAGAGTGAGGCGAGCACGCCTGGGGGCGCCACGTCGGCCGAATTCCTGCCAACCGTAGCATGTAAGTACGTGGTAAAGCACGAATATAGTTTTAATGGCTGGCTTTGCACACAAGTTCACTACGCTGTAAGAAGGAGACATGCGTGCTTGTATTTGGTTTAGTACTAGCTTTCCAATTTCCTGATGTAGCCGAAAAACGAAAACTGAATTCACTATACGTGCGTCTTGCGTCTTAAGGGGAGGCTTGGGCCCGAAAAATGCAAATTCGGATGGAAAAAACGATTTTTTTTTATTATGGATTAATTTTTTTTAAGTGTTTATTTTCAGTTTGTCATAGCGCAATAGCTTACTCTCATCTCTTTATTATGTTAATTGAGGTTTTTCTAATCAGTTGACAAGCCAAAATTATTATGAACTCGGATTGTTCAAAAATACACTAGGATTTTTTTATTTGTTAATGTTCGTCTTTAACCACTTATTGCCTAGTACAGGACTCTCACATTTACTGACGAGTAGTTACGATTCAGTTACGTAAGCCTCAATACAAGCCTCAATTCGCCTGAATTTTTTTCTGTAAATAGGGAGTGGGGGGAGGGGGCGCCGCTCAGTAGGATCGCCTTGGTCGCCAAAGGGGCTGGTTACGGCCCTGATATTAAGTGTAAATGTGATTTGAAAAGTGGTAATTATTTTACCAGTTTTCTTAAAAGACCAGAATTTTCTGCAGTGTTTAATGATAAAAGTTCACCTTCCACTTTTCTTTAATGAATCTGGATGTTGAGTGGCTCTTGTGCCCTTTCTTGGTTTGATTTAGACTAACAACAATAATTATTATTATTAATAATTAGTCTGTTATGTTTTACATCGTTCCGTTCATCAAGTGTGATTTACACCGGTAAATATATTTACTTACTGGGTTTTACATCATTCCACTCGTCAGACCTGATGCGATGATCAATGTATTTAACATTCTTGTAGGCAAACATCATTCGAAGGGGTTCTGGTCGTCCCTTAGCATCAAAGTATGTCAGCCTGTATTTGTGGGCCATTGTTAATTAAGGTTGAACTAAAACGGGGAAAAAACAGAAAAAACTTCAAGGTAGCCATTTAAAAAAAAAGTTGAAATTAAAATTAATACCACTAGGTATTTTCAACTGTGCCTTAATATCCTCATCGCCAATGTAATGTTTACGACATTATTACAGCAAACCATACTCAGGGATTAGGTCTGCTGAATGGAACAGACATGCATACAGTGCTTTTATTGACAATGAAACAAAGTGCATGACGTCAAATACTGACATCATGTGTGAAAGCAATGGTAAGGTTATAGAAGTTAGTGTTCCCTCTACACTGAGGGCTTATGGGGAACCACAAAATCCACTATGATTATTCAACCAAACAGATGGAAGCTCTTGGGTAGGCCAAACAAAATGGTGGAGCTCAGTGTGGCTGCTCCCGTTGTTGCTGCAGCATTTTGATGTTTTTTTTATCTTTAATCATTTTTATTGTGACCAAGACCGGAAGTTAACCGGCTGAAAATTAAAATTGTGTCCTTGTTTGCACTTGTGGTTTTTTGGCCGGTCAGGAGGCCCCATTTTACTTGTACCCTTCAACCACAAATTTAAATTTTATCAAAAAAAGCTTTTATCTCTGTTGGCTTTGTAAACAGCCAACAAATTAAACTGCTTCCTGCCGGCCGGTGTTGATTCTGCCGCGTAGAAATTAATTTCGGTGAGTTACAAATGAATTGTTCCTCGTTGTTAGGGCTATTCTTTGGTTGGTTATTGTCGTAACGTCCCTGCGTGACAATTAGGCCACTAAAAGTTAATCAAAAGGTGGTCAAGAGCACAAACATGGGTTTTTACTTACCGCAGGAAACGTTTTCTTTTGCACAGCAATAGTCTAAAAAAAATTTTTCGACCACGTGTCAACATCTTACGAAGCATTTATTGGATCCGATGACCATACCATTCCGAACTTCATTCACGTGATCGTCTTGAAACGAATCTAAAAGCCTTTCATAAGCGTGTCACAACTAAAATTTTGGCTCTCAAGAAATACTTTTATCCAATGTGCACCATGTTCAAAGGCGCTCCTACATTGGGGCTCAAGCCCCCCCCCCCCCCCAGAGGCTGGTTGCCCTTTCTACGCATAAAAAAGTTGGTAAAAAATGCTGCGAGCGTAGAACGTTAAAAATGTAAGCTTTCCTTTCCAACATAGCAAGGGATGGACTGGAGACTTCTCTCCAGTGCGCTTCGTGATTTCGTTTCGTTGAATGACCTTCTTGACCGTTTGGTTGATCATTTTGCCAGGGGACGTGCTCACAGGCAGGGGGGGGGGGGGGGCGTAAGACCCTGACCTCACAGCAAAGTGCTCTTTAAAAAAATGGCCGACATTTGCTGGAGTGGTGGTGGAAAAAAACCAAAAAAGGTACAAAAACAGCTAAGAAAGTGTTGCAAAGAGGGGCAGAAAAGGTAAAAATACACCCAAAAAATAAGTTGCCCCCTGTCCTCCTGGGGGCCTGTGCACGTGCCGGATTTTGCCCTTTCTGAGTTTTAGAGCCCACCCCTTTTTGCCGTTCTGCGGGCACCCTTGACCATTTTCACTTTGAAAGTGGCTGAACCATGCGCATAGATATTTTATTACGCAACAAAATGTAGGCTACTGGAGTGCCTTTATGTTTAATAAAAAAAATGATCTTAGCATCATATTTGAAAAATCGCAAAAAAATAATTTTTTTGGGCATCTTATATGCTTGTTGCCAGTTTCGTTTTCCTCTACTAAACCCCATGTGAGTGCGGGTTTTACCAGTGCGTTGTTCTCAGAGAGCGGACGGTAAAACTATTTACATGATGGGCTAAGAGAAAGAAAACATTATTTTTGCTTACCTTACAACAAACAGAGTTGCCAAAGTAGCTTGCAGTCTGGCCTCACTTCCCACAAGTCACTCTTCACAAACTTGGTTCACCCTAGTTTGTGATGAGTATTGTTGAAGCCGCAGCCTTTATCTTATCAAGTTTAATACACAAAACCCACAGCGCCTCTCAAAGCCAATAAATCTACAACGTAACGTAAATTGTGATAACGAAGAACATGAAACGACTTTGACAAGAAAATAAATGTCTTTTTTGTTTTTTGTAAGTGCTAGAAACCTAAGCCAACAGAGGCAAACTAACACTTATAAGTTAAACCGGCTCAATTTTAACTTTACAAGGGAGTTCAGAAAAGAAGTCCACTGATAGTAGGGATCAGGGTAGAGTATATAGCTACTGACACTCTCACTCTGTCAATAAAAATATTTCGGTGAAACTATTACCTACTTTCAACAATTACCGCCAGAGGGTGCCATCGCCAATAAATCAAATGGCAAGGCATCACTGCCCAAGTTTACATTTCCGAGCATCGCCATTGAGGTTGGCATGGAGATGAAAACTATAATTAGCGCCACTAAAACATTTGTGCTCACATGTGATCAAAATGTGCCCAAAATGTGCTCAAAATGTGCTTAATTCATCCCTTCAAAAAAATACGGCAGTCAGATTAGTAGGTTGAAATAATAAAAAAGCTACTACGAAGTCAGCCCAGGTTACCTGTAAGAAAAAAGAAAGAAAACAAAGGTAACTTAACTGAACATAAAAAACGGCTTTGCTGTTTAAAAAAAACTCCATTAGAGTTTATATTACTATGGAATTCACAGCGGTGACAGAACACAAATAAAAAAAAAATGGATTAAAGTTCACTTCAACGAACCAAACCATAATTTTAACTTCAATTCTAGGGAACAAGGATTGTTTTTACTGTTTGGTAACGTCAGAAAGTGAATGCAGTTTTTGTTTGAAATGTGTCTTGCACATGTTCGTGTTTGTGTATGTGTTTAATCTGTGAAACAGTCAACTGTATTGCTGGTTTGATTACTGATGTTGGTGCATGCACATCTTGGAGGTTGGTATGTCCCAAATTTTATGTATTACACAGGCGTTTGTTGGCTTGTGTTTTAATTTTATTTCGTGTGAGTTGCTTTGTTTTACTTTGTGTGTGCATTTCTAATTTGTGAAACATGCTGGCTCATTCGTTGTGATTTGCATTCCTCGTCCCTGGAATTGTAGAACAAATTATAGTTCGTTTTGTTCGAGTAAGGCCTAATCCGTTTTTATTTATGGACTTTCATCGCTGTGAATTCCATGGTGATACGAGCTCTAATGCATTTTTTACACTTCAATTAATCTGTTGGCTTTTTCGCTTCTTTTTTGTTTTCATATGTACGGTCTGGTTTATCACGTGTGTGTCTACTCAACGCTCAACTTTCTAACAAACAGGAGCCGTGTGTCGAAATTTATCGTGCTTCAGCTGGCTTCATGAATGATTTAGTTTGCTCCTTTTGTAAGAGAACAGCCATTACCTGCCCTTCTCCTCCCGGAAATGCCAAGTGGTGGCTGATGACATCGTGAAATAACCTGAAAACAATTCAACTAGCCCCAAGAAGCCCGCATTGAAAAACTAAATGAATCATTTAATTACGTCCTAATTTTTGAGGCCATTAAAAACCCTATGTTTTAAAACTAGAAGATTTAAGCGAAAACCAGGAGAGATTCACATTGGTTCTCAACAATTAATTAACCTTTCACTGCGGACAATGTTAACTGGAGAAAGAATAACTGCTTTGAAAATAACTTGGAGAGAGAAGCCATGCGCCCGCTTTAAATACTACGCACTATACACAGCTATAGAAGAACTAGCAATCATAATCTCCAATAAACCTAAGGTAGCGACTGACCACCTGTGGAGCCGCGCTACGCATGTTTACCACCTAAACATACGCGCGCAGCATATAGTTCTGCGTGGACGACTTGCGCAGTAGCAACAAGTTTCGGTTTCACTTTCAGTAGTGTTCAAACATGGCGACCGCGTGTTCACCCCACGGCTACTGCTCGCATTATCGTAAAGGCAAGCCCTTGACCAGTGGAGAGAAGCAAATAGTGTTGAATGTTTACAGCATGACCCACCGTCAAAACCCAGGAATGTTAGTAGAAGATGTTGTAGCCAAGAGTGCAGAGCTGACAGGTGTTAAGTCAAGCAGTATTTTCAGCATCAAGAAAGAATTTCGGCAGAGGGAAGGAAAACTGAGCACTCCCGGAAAGACCCATCCAAAAGCCAAAGGCCAGCGTACACGTCTGCTTCGCTACGACGAGTTTACTTTGTGTGCCATACGGAGGAAAGTTCACTCCTTCTTTCGTAACAACGAAATTCCCACTGCTAAAAAGGTGTGTGACGCCATCAATGACGACGACTCATTACCGAACTTCACGCTGCGGACAATGCAACGCGTCATGTGCGATCTTGGTGCCGTTATGCAAAACGCGGCCGGAATTCCCTCCTGCTTGAGAGAGACGACATTGTGTTATGGCGGCGACGTTACCTACGCCAAATTAAGTCATACGTGCAGCAGAAAAAGCCAATTTATTACGTAGATGAAACGTGGCTTAATGCAGACCACACAAAATCAATGGTGTGGCAAGACAAAACAGTGAAATGCCGACGCGATGCTTTTTTGAACGGTCTTACGACTTGATTAAAACAACCGACCGGCAAAGGGCCGCCTTATTGTTTTACACGCGGGCAACGAAGAAGGCTTCGTCAACGGAGCGGAATTGGTGTTTAAAGCTAAAAAAGGTACTGGCGACAGCAGTGAATCCTCCGACGATGAAGTCATTAGCGGAATAGATGAGCTGTAAACATTTGAATACTATTTGCTTCTTCTGAACTTAAATACGGCCCTTTTCAGGGTCATCAAACCCAGAAATGAAAATCTGACATGCTCCTGCTTATCGTTTTTACCCTATTTTATGAATAAAAGTTTTTCCTTTTTTTTTTATCTGCATGCTTGAATGAACCAGACGGTTGGGGGTAGTATTTTATTGAATGAATCAGAAAACACCCACAAAAACAATTTTCATTCTCCTGCTTACCTTTCCCCCCCTAAATATTACGAATAAAAAAGTACCAGTGGTTGGGCCCGGGGGGGGGGGGTTAGAATGAGTATTTTATTGAATAAAAACACCTAGAAATGAGAATATTTAAAAGTACCAGAGCTTGCCGGGTGGTATTTTATTGAATGAGTAAGATAACATCAGAAATGATTTTTTTCATCCTTCCCTTTACTTTTTTCCCCATAAATTTCATGATAAACATTTGTCTTCCTTTATTTGATAAGCATGCCTGAAAGTACCAGAAGTTGTGGAGGAGGGGGGGGGGGGAGGAAATTTTATTGAATGAATCAGAAAGCATCAGGAAAACACCCTGAAATTAGATTTTTAATCCTCTTTCTTACCTTTTTTTTCCTCAAATTTTATAAAAGTTTATTTTATTATCTTATAATTGCAGGTATGAAAGTACCAAAGGTTTCAAACGGGGAGGGGGGGAGGGGAGGCTGATATTTTTTCTTGCTATCTATTAACGGAACATTTTCCAACGAAATATAGCCCAAGTTGAAGTTTAATCAAACATCAGCGAACACCCGAAGAAGATAAATTTTCATTCTCTTCCTTACCTTTTTTATGCCTCTAAATTGTATTAATGAAAGTTAATTTTTACATTTCTTAAGGGTGGCAGGTTATTGAATAAATAAAAATGATGTTGAAATTTAAATATTTTAAAAATCAATAAATTATGATTTAAAAAATAAAATAATTCTAGGTTTATTGATTAATATGAAGCTATTATGTCTTAAGCAACCAGCAAATGCAGTAAAGCAGGGAAGCCTCACGCAGCCCCTGCGTATGAATACAGAAACGTAACGAAGACCGGGCTCCAAGGTTGGTCGGTCAGTCAGTCAATCAGTTGGTTGGTTTTAGTGACACACAATGAACAACCAAGATGCAATGATAATGTTACTTTTCCCGCGCCCAAACAACGTAACATCTTGTTCGAGTGAATGCTAATCGATCATATGCTCCTCGCCTCCTTGTTGCAGCATTGTAACATTTTGACATTGATTGACTACAGGCCATATGATCTGATCTCTGTCTTTCATATCGTTGTGAACTTGTAATGGTAGGACACATGGTTTTCAGACACAAGTGAGTTTTTTTAATATTTACGGTGTTTGAATTTTCTTTTGTGGGTATGCTAATCTTTAAGGTAAATGCTCCTAATACACCAAACAAAACTAACCAAACCTGCTACTTATCATCCTATCCTATGGCTGAACATTTTCGGGCTATCACGAACTGTAATAAAACAAACATTTGTCGTAGCACTTTTGTTTCTTTTTTTTTGTTTTTAGAAAACGAAGCATTGTTTTTTTCCCTTTTCAGTTTATGTTAATGAGCTTCTAGGTATCTGAAGCAATGTACGGATCTTATAGATGAACTGGCTGCTTCGAAGCCAAAAAAAAAGGTTAGTAAAGTGTAAAAAAATCTTTTTTTTTTGCTC
Source organism: Lithobius niger (assembly GCA_023313725.1). NCBI lineage: Eukaryota > Metazoa > Arthropoda > Chilopoda > Lithobiomorpha > Lithobiidae > Lithobius > Lithobius niger. Next base: position 21,378 of record JAHWFP010078346.1, read on the forward strand.
ACTGTTTTGTGGCAGCCTTGAGCTATTTTCCAAGGGTTCCTCTTGATGCCCCTTCGTTTAATTCCATGAAATGCAGCCTTCTACAGCGTACCATAACAATTTTTTATGCTGCTCATGAACAGGTCTTCAACCGAGTCTAAAGGAGTTTTTTTTATTGGGTATTTATGTTGTCTTGTTCAATCTGATATTCGATTTAGAAGTTAAAAGCCTGAAATTGCATTTGCAGGCACCATTTTTAGTCGGTATTTTGACTTTTAACCAACTGGTATAAAACCTTGAATGGGTTCCTTCACGTTCGCAGTGGAAAACCGTGCCGTACAAAGAGGAGTTTTTATCTTAAAAGCTGAAAACAACACTTCCTCTTTACGAAACTTTCAGCCAATACAGAAATACAATAACATGTTATCAAAGATAATACAATGTTAACACTTACATCGTCTCCAACAAAAAATGTTCCTCCGTTCTTATTAAGATCCAATTCCAAGTTTTTTGAATTGGGAGGAACTATTTCTAATTCAAGTTTGTCCTTAATTTCTTTCTGCAAAAAAAAAAAATAAATAAAATAAGTAAATTGGAACAGAAACTTAAGAATACATTACAGAAATTTTTAATATTATTGCAAGACATGTCCTAATATTGACACTTGCACCATAAGCACCTTTCTTCCTTCGTCTTAGCAAAAGAATGATTCCAAGCTCAAGGGGTTGTCATAGCAAGATTTCATGTAATCATATCGTCTTTTGCAGCATCTAAGTCATTCTTTCCTGCCAAACCTAAAAAATAGAAAACCAAAAAAAAAAAAAATAAATAAAAGGAAAAGCGCGTTTATTTATTTATACGTTGGAATCTGTTCAGAGACATTTTGCCAAGTATCGACTTAGTCTCCGCAACACATCTTATTACAAGAAGCATCGTATTCTAAATCTGGAGTCACTTGAACCGACCTCCATTTCTTCTTTTTTTTGCTGTATTCTTGCTTTGTTTTGACTTTTTTCCGTTTTTTGGGGGATTAAGCCTTGACCACGGCAGAACCCGTGGCCATTCTTTAAAATTGTGTGTAAATTAGCTGAACAAAAAACAGCTTCACCGTTTAGAAAAAAAAACATTAAACCTCTTATACCCATACTCACAGCTGTGATGGTACACGAATAAAAACGGATTAGAGTTCAGTCGAACCGACGAACTATAATTTGAACTCCAATTCCAGGAAACGAGGACTGTCTTTACTCGATGGTTTTACCAGAAAGTGAATGCAGTTTGTGTTTGAAATGTGTAATGTTTGTGTGTGTCTGTGCGTATGCGTATGAATGTTTGTGTGCGCTTAATTTGTGTGCGCTTTTTATATTTGTGTTTGTTGTTCTATATTTTAAGTCTGTTTCGTGTGAATGGCTAAATGTGTATTTTGTGTGCATTTATAACAAGCGGACTCCTAGTTAAGGCAGTTTTTTGGCCTGTGTTTGCGTTTGATGGCTTCTGTTTTAGTTTTAGTCGTGTGAGTAATTATGCGTTCATTATCTGTATTTATTTTTAATCTTTCAATTTCATAGGGTTTGCTGTTTTTGTCGTTTGTTCTGTATGTGTTTGTGGGTTTAGGTTTTCATTCAGTTTCATTTGCGTGTTTATGCCGTGTTTTGTGTGTGCATTTGTGTGTGTGAAATATTCACTCATTTTGTTTATTTGATTAGTGATGACATATACAAGTTTGAATGGAGGCTGGCGTGGCGTAATCTTGTTTCCTAGAATTGGAGTTCAAATTATAGTTCGTTGCGTTCGAGTGAACTGTAATCGTTTTTATTCGTGGACCTTCACAGCTGTGAGTATTGGGATACAAGCGCAATGCTTTTTTCTAAACGGCGAAGCCGTTTTTTGTTCAGTTAATTTGTTGGCTTTTTTTGCTTCCTTTTTATTGTAATTGCTATGGCCTGATCTATCGTGTCTACGGGACGTCCACTGTTTACCTAATTTTGTTTACGAAATAATGGAAATTAGAAATGCGTATTTTTGTTCAGGTTTCGCCCAAGTTTTCTGCCGTGTTTATTATTTGATAGCAACACTAGCGTGCGTTTAGATTTTGCATGCGTCATCTCGATGGGTAGTTGACTCTGCATTGTTGCAACATCATGGCAAACAATCACAGAAACAATTCAACTGGCTTCGCTAAACCCGCTTTGAAGAAGTAAATAAGTCACTCAGTCTTGTTGGCCGTCCAATTTTGAGGCCGCTCAAAATTAAAGACTTTGCACCCTACGTTTTAAAACTTGAAGATTTAAGCGAAAATCAAGACCATTTTATTTTGTAAACGAAGCAAGCAGTCTGCATCAAAGACTGTCCTTGTGAGGATACACAATACACTAGTCCAAGAAAGAAAGAAAAGGCAACTGCCCCGACTGGGACTCGAACCCAGGACTTCCCGTTTACTAGTCGGGCGCTCTACCACTGCGCTACCGAGGCCGCTACCAGAGCGCCCGACTAGT
>JAHWFP010078347.1:0-15990 GCA_023313725.1 Lithobius niger
GGAACTAGAATTTGTTGATCATCAGCCTCATGCAGAGGACACAGGCACTGGGGGGTGAATGTATCTCATGAGGTTCCGTCGATTTCTACTGCAACAATGTATGTTTTTAGTACGTTCAGCAAGAATTTGTTGGTCATTGATGCTTCATGGGGGTGCACAGGAGGGGGATAGGGATGATGGAGGCTGTGGTGGTATTGCATGGGGGATCCAAGGCTGGTTCAATTTCTGCTGCTAGGAATGACTGGTGCACCACAATGCATGCTTCCAGTACGATCAACAAGAATTTTTCGGTATCAACCTCATAAGATGGATTTCGTGGGGATTCCATGGCTTGTTCGATTTTTACTGCTAAGAATGACTTGTGTACCAAATTTCAAGCTTTTAGCTCAATTTGCAATAATTTGTTGATAAAGCGTGGGCGCTGGGGGCCCTTGGGAGATATGTCATGGAGGTTCCGTGGCTGATTCGATTTATGCTGCTAAGAATGACTCGTGTATCAAATTTCACGTTTTTAGCTTGATCTGCAAGAATTTGTTGCCCAAGCCTCAGGGAGGGAACACAGGGAGTGTTGGGGGGGGGGGGGTGGCGCTAGTGCCCTTGGGGATATTTCATGGTGGATCCATGGCTGGTTCGATTTGTACTGCCGAGAAAGACTTGTGGTCACTGTCTGATGCCAAATGCCAGGCATTCTGTATTGATAATCCTAATGCTTGTATTGCGTACTCAATTAATGGCGAGCCCCTCCCTTCCACTTCCGGCATTCGTGATCTTGGTGTTTGGTTTACTACCAACCTTAAACCTTCACTCCACTGTGCCAAGGTGACAGCCTCTGCTTACCGTCGTCTGGCTATCGTAAATAGTTGTTTCATTTTTTCGGAAACGGGGACATTAAGCTTAAGAATATGCGACTCCGGTCTGATCTCCTTCCCTACTAAAGGACATTGATATGGTTGAGCGCGTTCAGCGCCGCTTTACGAAGAGCCTCAGAGGCCTTGAGAAAATCTCATACGCCATAAGATTATCCCTTCTTGGCCTCGACTCTCTGTAACTTCGCAGGTTGAAGTTCCATCTCATCTTAACATTCAGGATCCTAAATGGCCATATGGGCCTTGATCTGCCGTTCTTCGATGCCAGTCCGGCTCTGTCCACTCGAGGCCACTAACTTACGCTTGCTTGTCCGACCTTTCTTACTGAGTCCAGACGTAGTTTTTTTTTCTGTTAGAGCCATTCGGGTATGGAACTCCCTACCTGACACACTAGTTACTAACAAGAACGTGGCCACCTTTCAACAAAACCTTGCCTCGGTTGCACTTACCAAATTTCTAAAAAGCCCTGAACATCTCCAACTTTCTATATGAAATTCCCCCTCCCACCTGCTCTCTTCTCCGGGCAGTGTTTTTTTTTCTTAAATTCAAGGATGGGTATTAGTGGGTCTTGACCCCTTCCTTCTCCTGACTAATTTATTTTTGGATAAATATTTTACTATTACTATTGTGCTTTACAACTTTTAATGACAACAATCGAACCGTTCGGCGTCCACAGCATGACCATTTGTTGTTGTCGTTGTTGTTGTTGTTGGGACTCTTTGCCCTCACCTGAAGAGCGAACCACTGAACCTATTTTCAAGTTTATATAGCTTAAAACGTAGGTATGGCCAAGGCCTAGGGCCTTCCGCATGCTATTTTAATGTAACTACAATATTCCTGTGACGGAAAGCCAAATGGGCTAGAAACTTTGCTCTCACCTAAAGATCGAACCAATGAACCGATTACCAATTTGTACAGCTTAAAATGTAGGTATTAACATCCACCAGGGCCTTTTGAACACGATTTTCATGTGACTGCAGTATTCTCGTCGTCAGAGCATGTATTATTGAAAATCACTGGGCAGAAATCATTAAGTGGAGTACACAAATTCTAGCAAATCCTTCTAAAGAGCATGAAATTTGGAATTAGGAATGAGCCTTGTTTTGAACTAATCGTCCACTTCCGTAGCAAGCACTTACATATTTTGGGGGCCTGGCCAATGGGTTTCGAGTGCGATATGCAAAGTTATGCAAAGTTATGGAAACCATTACAGGTTCCAACATTATGCGCTGTGCAGTTCTGTCCGATTCTCAGTTCGGATTTTTAAAGACCAGGTGTGCTTCTGTGCAATTGTTGAGATGTCTGGACTATAGGTCAACGGCTGTTGATGATGGCACCTGGGTTGATATCATTTACTTAGACTTTGCAAAATCCTTCGATAGAGTGCCACATCAGAAACTTCTGCATAAACTTAAAAAACTATGGCCTTACAAACCGTCTTGGTCTATGGCTGTTTGACTTTCTACATGAGAGAACCCAGTCTGTACGTGTTGGCAGCGATGTGTCATACCCTCTTTCTGTTACCAGTGGTGTCCCGCAGGGAAGTGTTTTAGGGCCTGTGCTTTTTGTTATTTTCATCGATGATTTGCTTCATCCAGATAATGTTCCCATTTATGCTTTCGCTGATGACACTAAGTTGTTCAACTCCTTCAATTATGAGGAACAGTGTGATGCTCTGCAGAATGCATTAGACTCTGTGGGAAACTGGGCCAACGAGTGGCAGCTGCCGCTTGCTGCTGAAAAGTGTTGTGCTATGTATTTGGGGCATGGAAATCCTCATCATTTATACTCTATTGGTGGCACTGATGTGAGTGTGGTTAACAGTCACAATGATTTAGGGGTTACCTTCAGTGAAAGCCTCAACTTTGGCAATCATTACTCTGTTATTTCTCAAAATGCCCATCGGAAAGCTAATCTGATCATCAAATGCTTTAAGGCAACCTCTGCGTCAGTGTTGCTTCGTGCATTTAAAAAAATTTGTCCGACCGATTTTAAAATATGGCTCAGAAGTGTGGAACCCTTATCTGAAAAAAGATGTTAGCAAAACTGAAGCAGTTCAGCACCGGTTCACCAAGATGCTGCGTGGAATGGAAGCCCTCGCCTACAAACAGCGTCTTGAAGCCCTCGGCCTCGAAACGCTGGAGGAGCGACGTGTCAAAACTGACCTTAAATGTTGCAATAAACTGCTTATGGGTGTCACTCATTCTGGCCCTGATCTCCCTTTTCTTCTTCTTAAAGAAGGCAGGCCTCTTCGTGGACATCCCTTCCAACTGAATTGGGACACACCGAAGAAAAACTGTCGACACCATTTCATTCTGGCAAGGGTTGGCCGTATTTGGAACCAGCTTCCACCTAAAGTTGTCATGTCACCTTCCTTAAACTGTTTTAACCGACAGCTTTGCACCCTTCAGCTGAGGACCTTTGCCGACTTCTATTTTTAGTCTTGTGTCTCAATTTTATATTTTGAGTGTTTTTTTTTCTTTTTTTAAATATTTTAGTGCATTTATTTTTTTAAATATTTTTTATTATTATTATTGCTGTGATTTGTTTGGTATTTGTTTCTGGAAGGATGTAATTAATGGTGTTTCACCCATTTCTTGCCCTTTCCGTGCGGAATAAATTTTATTATTATTATTATTATTATTATTATATTTTTTTAAAAATGCTTCCGATTCGGTAAAAAGTTCCAATTGGTAAGCGAACCAATCTGGGGGTTGTTTGTAGAGTCCGGCTAGTGCCTGAGTGCTCGGATAAACCACAAACACCGATTTTTATTCAATTCAATTCAACTCAAATGGTGTCGCTCGTTCACTTTACAGGACTTTTTTTCCCGAACGTGTCCCCGGCTTTTGAAGCAAGAGATAAGATAGTCCACAAAAGTTTGTAGACTTGCCGTCATCATTAGCATGTAAAAACATTTTTCAGATGCTGTGATAACAAACGGAGTTCAAACTCGCAAGCGCGTCCCATACAATGTTGGAATGAAAAACATGGATAGCCGGGATAAGGATTGCATCTTAGAACTATGTACCATAGCCACCTACAGTAAAGGCCGGATCAGATCAAGCCAAATTAGGTAAGTAAAATCAACCATTGACATAGAAGGAAGCGCAAGTTTGCTACGTGCTGCCATCTCTACACCAAGCGGCAAAATTTCAAACTAACCGACCAGGGTTCCAAATTTTGTAAACAGATGACGCCACATGGCAAACTTGCTGCGTCGTTATTAGGGGAGTTTTTAAAGTCAGCGGCTTGCGACTCGCTTGCAAGCGGAAACGCTGCCCGTTTGTTTTTTCAATGGGAAAGCGTTCCCCGCGGCCAAGCGACTCGCAAGCCGCTGACTTTATAAACATCCCTATTTAATTCGCCGTTTTGCGGAGCATTGTGGGAGGCAAAGACGATACGGCCTTTACTGTAGGTGGCTGTGAATGTACTCACTTCGTTACGGGAGAAGCATATTCCTATAGGGCAATGACACGACGTAGTATTATTGTATATAACTCTATGGTGAAGCCAGTTATTGGGTTAGCTGCAAGGTGAACTGGTGGGGGAAAAGAAGAGCGTCTTACTGAAGCCAATGCTATTAGACTGGATTTCTTAGGCCTAAAGCGCGTGATTTTTGTCGATTTAGGAGAAGAATACCGACCCAGGATTATTAACCGAGTATAAAACTCTTAAAAATGAGGTAAACAAACTAATTAAAGAAGCAAAGCAAAATCATTACCATAAACTCTTTGATCAAGCACGTTTTGATGCTAAAAAAATGTGGAATAATGTAGATAAAATTCTTGGAAATAACAAACCTAATATTGACGAAGCACTGAACAAGGCTTTCCATGATAAAGGGAAGAATAAAGTAAGGAATGATTTTAATACTAATTTTGCTAATCAAGTTACAAATTTGAAAAAAACGTTCCAAAATAGATTTGCTATCCGTAAACAAAGTTGTTCACATTCTACAGCAAATCATTTAAATGGCTTACATCAACCAAAAAAAAAGCCTAATAAAAATAACAGAAATACAATGGGAATTCTCCACGCATCGATTGAGGACATCTGCTCTATTATTTCAAATATTAAAAACAAAAACTCTGCTGGAATTGACGGCTTCCAGCTGAAGCATCTTAAAAGTAGCAAATTCAATTCTGCTATTTTGATCTCCAAGCTTGTAAATGAAATTATTGAAACTGAAACATGGCCTGAACGATTAAAAATTCAATTGCTTAGACCTATTTTTAAAAAGGGCTCTAGAGTGGATACGAACAATTACCGACCAATTTCTCTGCTGCCAGCAATAGACAAAATTATTGAGAAATTCTTTGCAAATAGAATGTCAAATTTTCTTGACAAAAATTCTTCTCTGTCAAACTGACAGTTTGGTTTTAGAAGCAATAGAGGTACTGGCGATGCTTTAAAAGCAATTAATGACATTGTTTCTCAAGCTCTGAACGACGGCAAACTAGCTGGTGCTATTCTAATAGACCTTCAAAAAGCATTCGATACTATTGACCATAACATCCTTTTTTATAAATGCAAAAACTTAGGACTTCGTGGTAAAATCCTCAATATTCTTAAAAGCTACATGGGTGATCGTCAAGTATGCACCAGAATTAACAACGAAAATAGCAAATTTTTAAAAGTTGAACATGGGGTACCACAAGGTTCAGTTCTTGGTCCCCTACTGTTTCTTATTTACATAAATGACACCCAGAATTTGTTGAAAATTGCGAAATTTTTCTCTTTGCTGATGATATTTTTTTACTTGCTATTGACCAGGATATTGAGAATATGATCTACAAATTGCAGCATGACTTTAATTCGCTGAATTCTTGGTTCGTATCTAATGAAGTTTTTATTAGTGAAGAGAAAACGCTTTGCATCACTGTAAAATCACCACATGCTCAAAAAGTTGTTGAGAAAACCTATTTCTTCATACTAAATTTTGTACAAACAGTAACTGCATGAATACATGTAGAGTGATCAAAAGGGTAAGTGAAGCTACTTATCTGGGCTTCCAAATTGACTCACAGTGGACGTACAAAAAGCAGATTGAGAAACTCATTAAAAAACTTAGGAAACTTATGCCAAGTCTTTACCATATAATGTATCTCTTAAGCACAAAAAATAAAAAAAATGATCTACTATGCTTGGATAGAGAGTCAAATTAGATATGGCATTGAAATTTTTGGCTTTGCCGCTGACTGCCACCTAAACCGACTACAAAAATTACAAAATAGAATTATAAAAATTTTGTTCAATGAATATGGAAATTTAAAAACTAAAGAGGTTTATAGGAAAACTGGAATTCTTAAAATAAGACAGCTGAGAGATTTTGTAGTTGTTCTATGTTCTATGTTCTAGTTGTTTTGTGTTGTTTAATGATGAATATAAAATCAGTTCCAACACCAAAAATGCTTACTTGCGAAAAACAACATACCTATATGAGGTGCCTTTATGAGGAACCAGTACGGTAAAAGAACAAACAGCTACAAAATCCATTACATATTCAATGAAATCCCATTGAGACTACTTCAACTTAATAAATTATCAACCATTAGAAAGCATCTAACTGCTTACTTTTTAGACCAACAACTTATAGATTAGCTTTTTCTTGGTTTTTATGATACGGCTTTTTTAGCATGTTTTTGTTTCTGATATTGTTTAATTTGTGTTCACGATATTATCACTGATAGAGGTAGTTTGTTTCCCTTTTTATAAGGGGGGGGGGGGGGATTTGTTCCTGAAATGATCCTGATACTGTTAATGTTTTTGATATTGTTAGCATTGTTATATTTTCATGTGCTGATTTTTAGTATGCTATCAGTTGCAAGTGTAATGTCTAACCATATGTTCCTACCTTGCTTTCAAAATGTCTCACTGCTTAAACACCATATTTCTGTTTTGTTTTTTGTTTTTTTCCTTTCCTCGCACAATGTCCTTGCATATTTTATGTTGTAATCCGGCACACACAAGTTCTCACAGAACTTCGGGCCGATTGCTAAATAAATCTATTATTATTATAGATTTGTTGGCAGTTGCTGACATTTTTAAGCAAGTGGAATCTTTATTTTCCAATTACAACCTATAAGCAGCATAAGGGATTGGAGAAAACAACGGTTTTTTAAGCCTACGAAATCCACTCTCAAAGCAGTGGCTTGACTAGAAGTGCCGTTGTTTAACCCACCATTTCAATCTAGTGCACCTTGCAGGTATATCTCTTATAGCAATATGACGTCACTTGACGCTGCTCTATATGGAAAGTAACACTCGGTAACACTCGGTATATCACGAGGGCACTAGTTTGGAGCGAAAATGGGAAGAAACGCGTGTTGTAACTGCGATGGCTCGTTGGGGCAAACAATAACTTTTTTCCACATACACAACTTTCATATAACCGGAATTTCGGCGTTCCAACACCGGTTAAGAAACACTACAACCTAGGACGGTATATGGTAAACTGCGCCCGCGCCTGTGGCCATCTTGTTCCGGTTTCATAAAAGTTTTGTGTGTGAAGAAAAAAAAAGTTGTTGCACGTCCCAATAACCCACCGTACTTGCGATCACGCAGCTTAAAAAAAATGGCCGGAAAAGAAAACTAAGGAGAACGTGGGAGAGTGAATTATTTTGGTAGGCAAAAATATAGCTAACATTTGCCATATGCGGTTTTTAAAAATGCAACGAATTGTTTTGAGGGTTTGCGACAACGCAATGTTTATTTGCCGACATCTTTGAAATTCACTGTGGGCCGTCTTAGCCCCGGTGCACACGTGCGGTCGCCGCTGCGGTACCGCATTGCGGTTTGGTTTACGTGCCATCTGTTGGATACTGCACACGTACCTGCGTCGACGTGGCGTTACCGCCCGCCGCTCGCCCGCCACCCGTGCGGTCGTTTTACACCGCAATTCCCCCCTTCAACGCAGCGGTACCGCAGCGTGAAAAAAAAAACCGCAATATATTTTCTGAGTACCTTGGGTGACTTGAGCGGTGCACACGTCCGCCGTTTACCGCAAAAGCGTTACCGAAAATGGCGTCCAATTTCGAAGCAATAGACATGGAATTGTTTATTGGGGGAGTAAAGAACTATCCTGAAATATGAAATGTTGCTGCAGAAATGATTGAAGACTCATTGGGAAGTAATTAAAGAACTTAACCGAATTTTTTTAGTTAATCTGCAAAGGATGTATAACATTTCCCTGGTACGTCTTAAATCAGTACATCAATGTACCAAAATTCGTCGCATTGGTTTTAAAATATATTTTTTGGTTCACGAGGTATAGGCGAAAAAAGCAACATCGTCTCATTGGTTTCAAACTATAATTTTTTGTACACGAGGTTAGGGAACCGAACGCGCACATACGTCACCGAAGCGGCACCGCAGCGCCAACGCGCGTTAGTAAAACGCACGTGTGCATTGATAGGATGCGTCACCGCAGCGACGCCGGAGCGTCCAAAAAACGCACGAGTGCACCGGCGCTTAAGCTACGATTACCAGCGCTTCGTTGTCAGTACTTCTACGGTCCTAGTCAAGCGGCGAGCGCCATTTGAGCTAGTCACCTGTCTGCGACGTCACGTTGCGTCCACAGCGACTATAAGAGTCACTATTCCCTGCTTGGTTGCAGCCAGTCTTCGTTGACACTAGAATTAGTTAGTAGTTCCAAAATTTCCCACAGGATTTAGCAGCAAAGCGTTGACGCCAGTAAACCCAATCACAACGGCAGAAAGTATTCTGACTCCGCGAAGCTTGTTGCATTATTAATCCCTGGTTCTCATCACCATCTTTTCCTTAATCGTTTCCAGAATTTCTGTGTTTGTTGTCTTAATAGGACCGACCGTAAACCGACTGGTCTCGGCCATCTGTTAACACGGTCGAGCAATGCTCACTGCTAAACAACGTACATTTCACAAGCGTAGCAGTCCAATCTAGAATACACAAATTGAGATCAGCAAAGTGTGCAAGGAGCAGGCCGCTGTTAATTTGAGACGGGCGTCGTTAAGTGGGTAACAACCGCACGTCGCATTATCAAGCAGCTGGGAGAGTTGCATCCGACCCATCTCCTCGTCCCCCCCTCCCCCTGGGGGTTTCACGGGAGACGAAGACGACGACAAGGCTGCAGCAGGCGTCTGATCGGCCGATAAATTCCGACGTCGTTTTCTATCGATCACCCCCGTTTTTGTCTAACAAGTTTATTCGCCAGTTATCGATTTGAAGGCGGGTCGGGTATAGATAAGATAGACAACTATAGGTACTGAGTGGAGGCGGTTGTGGATCGCGAAAAAAAATGAACCATTAAGGGTGAAGTGACGTATAGAGCAGTGACACGACGTATAGTATTATTGTATTTAATTCTATGCTGGAGCCTTAATGAGTTAGCTGCAAGGGGCACTGCAGAGAGAAACAGAAGGGCGTTATACTGAAGTCGATCCTGTGAAGAGTGATTTCTTAGACCTAAAACGCGCGATTTTTGTTGTTGGAGAAAACAACGTTATTTTAAGCCTAAGAAATCCGCTCTTCCGTTGTTTTTCCCTCCATTTTTATGTAGTGCACCTTGTAGTTATGCCCTCCAAAAACCCATACTGGAGCCAATATGGCGGCAAATGTCACTGCTCTATACTGGGCCGTGTAAGGGATGGGGATGGGTCAAACGACGAAAATTTCCCGGGATCGGGGCCTCGCCTCTTCCTAGTGACGGTAGGAGTAAGGGCTCATTTATGCAACGACTCGCCTTTGCATTTTCGCAGCTAGAATGTAATCGCGATGGAAAAGGAGTCATTGCCGTGGTAACAACGCTACCGGGGTTAGCTAGCCTAAACCCGACGTCGTTTGAGTAAATGCTTTAAGTCTTGCAATCCGTGATAATAAGAATTCCTCCTGACGAAATTTTCCCAGTCAGTCGCTTCTGAACTCGCAATATCGACGGCTTTCGTTGTGAGTCGACAGAGCCCAAAACCGCCGCCATGTTCAAATTTCAGATGGATTTATAGCTTCCGGCTGAGAGAATGCAAGGACAAGTCGCTGAGTATATAAACGGGCCCTAAAAGCCACCTTGGTTTAGGTTGCCGAACTTTCAAAATGGCTATTGAGGATCAGTGAATGGTGTCAAAATTTCACCGCTCAAAACATTAAATAAATAAATAAGTTTAGCCGCAGTGGAGTAAGAACGCCTTTACGGTAACAAGACTATGTACCAGGGACGTGCCAACAGGGAAGCCCCCCCCCCCCCCCGCTCTCATGGCAAAGTGCCCTTTATGTATGAAAAAAAAAAGGTCGACGTTCGCTGGCGAGGCGATGTGAATGGGCTAAAAAAAAAGACAAAGAAAAGGAAGGGCAAAAACGGCTAAAAAAAGTGGTGCAAAGATGGGCTGAAAGGATTAAAATCTAAGAAAGGGTAAAAAAGAGTACAAACAATCCCCCACCCCCAACCCCAAAAATAATAAAGGGCCCCCCAAGAAAACTAAGTTGCCCCATGCTCTCGGGGGCTTGTGCTCCTCCCTGCTGTGCACGGTTTTTGCTGAAATAATACGTCAGAGGAGGAGAAGGAGAGGGGAGCCCTCAGGAACGATATTAAATAAGTTTTTGTTGAGATAATATGTTGGAGGTTACGGGGACGGCCTCAGCTTTCAACGTTGGCCTAAAGGGTTTGTATAAACTGCCGTTACTGCAAACGCCTTGAAGCTATGAAAATGGAGTCGCTTGAGCTCCGTAGGATGAGAGCTGACCATACCTTCACTTTTAAGATCCTGCATAGCTACCTTAATTATGATTTTCCATTTTTTGACTTGCTGCGACTTGAACGATAAAGTGAAAGCAAGCCAGAATGGTGCACAAAAAATACACACAAAAAGCGACGTTTCGGGTCGCATTACTACCCGTTTTCAAGCACACTTCACGCAAAAAGCGAGCGTCAAAACATAAATAACACAACAGTAGTGATCGAACCACCCAATAGCAAGTATCAGTAAAATTAAAAATAATAGTAAAAAAGGACCTAAGTCGGGTTAAAACCGACAATAGGGAACCTGACCATCCACTGTAGAAAGGAGAGTGGAGGTGACAAATTTTAGTGTGGTTGGCTTATATACATCAGTCCCCTTGTGGGAAAAATTCGAAATACCGAATTTATGCATTACTGGAATATACTCCGAAAGTTGCTTATTTTCAGATAAAATGTGATTGTGGACTGGCGGACGCTGTGCTAAAATGCAGATACTTTATAAATTTACCCTCGATCTGTATTGCTTTTCGTGAAAAATAATTTTTGTATTTGCTAAATCTGGGGTGTGCCCTGTGGCTATACGATGCAGAACCAAGGAATTGGTTTGGGGACGTTGTATTTAAGATTAGATTTGTGGGAAGCCAGTCTCTTGTTCATGGTTTGTTTGGTCATACCGATATATGACGCTATGTAGGTCGGTTCCCAACACGGTATTTGATAAACTACGTTATTTCTATTTTTTTTATTTCCTGTTTATGATCGGTTATTTTTCTTGGCAGAGTTTGACAAAAGTGAAAACTCCTTAGCCCTAAGTAATGTGGGCCTAAGTGCGTTTCTAGTTTTGTTCAGATTATGGCCTTTTCCTATCTCTTTACCAATACCAGTTAGAGCAGTGCAATTTTTGATTTAAAGTGTCCGCGGCCTATCTTGAGTTCACCGCAGAACAAACACAGATAATCGATTGTACGTTTTTGGAGGCAGAGTGCCTTGTTGATATCCAAGACGGTTACAGAAACAATGGCGGCCGTCGATTAAAGCCGCCCCCTCCAGGAAGATGTAGTCGCTCGTAAAATACTTCCAGGACTCAAGATACGCCGCGCACACAATAGTAAAGCAATGCGATATAGTTATTACGATTTGAGTGAAATGTGAAAAAAAAGTTTTAGTCCTGTACTGCATCTTCCTTCGACCAAAAAAAAATATATCCTACTCATATTTGTTACTAGTGCGAGTAGCAATGTTCTGGTTTCATTTTAGCTTTCGAACTAATAGTCGGTGCGATTAACTTGGCTAATACGATTAACCTTGGCGGCCTTTCCCTGGTTGAATGATATCACTACCTTCAAAGGCCGACCCCTTTTGGAAACTTGGCGGATTCTTTTATACCAGTTTTGGTTTAGGGTGGATTGTTCATCACCGTATGTGGCGTCACTCTAAGTAAAATGAGTACCGACTCATCTTTGTTACTATCTAAGTACCGGGAAGCCTCTGCTTGGCCCATCGTATGTAAACACAATAACAAGAAGTGTGCGAGACGTGAGTACGCGACAACAACAACTCGAAGATTGAATATTTATAGGGATATACCTCCCAGCGCAATTTTTCTCGATCCTCCACATCAAGTACGGCCCCAAAGGTCTATTTCCTTACTGTTAGTCTTTCCCTTGCTAAAAATCCTTTTTTAAATGTGGCGTCTAGGAGATTTTCTGTTGAATATAATGGAACTTTATTTACTAACGATCCGTCACTAATTGATGCATTGCGCGCGTACAATAATCATGACGTTTCATCTCTATGTGTACATCTACTAATTTTCTAATGATTACCATGAGATCTAAAATCTAATAGACTAATGCGGTAAAAATTAAAATTAATTATTCCAATAGATCGCCGAAGCAAAATTATAAGACACTAGCCTAGAAAATTATAAATTGTGATTTTAAAATACGAGAATCATTCCGGTTTGTGACGACACAATCGTTGACTTGATTATGTCTCGTGTACTGTTTACAAAGCCAACCGACACAGCAGCTATGCGAGGTACGCAGCTACCACCCCAGCCGACCTTGGCACTGTAATTGTTCGGATGATGATCTGCGCGTAGCTGTAATTTGGCACGCAGAATGTTATAAGGCAGGCCGGGTGTCCCTTTAATTGTTGCTTATCCCCACGGTTAAATATTGTGAGTTCTGTGGCCTCCTCGGCAAAAACTACGGCACTTGTAAGCCTGTTGCAAATCTTATATGTTGTTAATGTTTACTGGGGCCGATCGCCAATTAAGCCTTCATCTCTTTAATTTGTCGTAGGTCAAATTATCTATGTATTGTAATTTCATTTCCGGTTCCTGTCTCTAGAACTTTCTAGAAACTTCCATTTCACCGTAATTACCCTTGTTATTTCGTGTTTGTCAGTGGTAACCAAACCGTATTTAAAAAACGGAGCCAACATGCAAAATGAGTTACCCTTCGGGTCCGCCACCCCTACACCCCTGCTAGGTCTGCTAGTTAGGGTAATTTTGGCTTTAGTAAGCCTGTTTTTACGAACCCTTAGTTAGGGTAGTTTCCGTGGTCAGGCCCAATATAGGCTGAGTTACTTTCGGTCCCAAACCTAAAGTTCTGGCCCTAAAATTCCCAAACTCAGTCTAGACCTCTCTCCCACTTAGTTAGCTTTTTTCGTCAAAGCCTTCTAATGGAAACCTTACTAAAGCCTCCTCCCCCCCCCACCGCTCCCCCCCCCCCAAAAAAAAAGGACCTTAAAACTGGATTTTTGGCTTTTCCTCTCTCAGTTGCTGAGGAAAAAAACCGATTTTATCAATTTGTGTCAAAAAAATTTAATATCTTCCTAAAGCAAAACTTATTGAGGAGTCCCGCCAAGCTTTTTCGGCCGTTTGAAGTCGTGATATCAAACCCCAAGTTCTTTCACCAAGTCAAACTCACTAATTAAGACTACAAACGTTATATTAAATACTTGCAGTAAGCAACTTTCAGGTTTTTCATTTAACATTTGAATTATTATTCCATGGGATTAGTGCGCGAAAGAGCTTGGCGTTTGATATCACGACTTCAAACGGCCGAAACGTTCGGCAGAATCCTTGACACGTCTTGTTTTGGGGAGTAGCTACTGGCGTGCGAGTTCGCGTTGCTTAACTACACCCTTACCCCTCAAGTAGGAGCAAAGCCCCTAGCATAAAAGGTCGTCTCAACGGTACCTTCCACGGCACATAGAAAACACCAAATCAACGAGTTTTGCTGCGGAGAGCTATCAGTTGAGAGACTTTGGAAACCTGGTGCACTACACTAAAATGTAAGGGGAAAAACGGCAAATCTAGTCAAGACAGTGTTTTGAGAGCGGATTTCTTAGGCTTAAAAGAACGTTGTTTTCTCCAACAACAAAAATCGCGCGTTATAGGCTTAAGAAATCTAGTGGCGTCAATAAGACGATCTTCTTTCTCCCTCCAGTGCACCTTGCAGCTAACCCAGTTACTGGCTCCACCATAGAGTTATACACAATAATACTACGTCGTGTCACTGCCTTATTTACATATAATAAAAGGGGTGAAACCAGCCAGAAGTCGTACCGTAGAACAATCCGTTTAAAAAAAAAATATAATCACTACTGTCAACGCTGGAACTCTCGCTGAACGTCATTATTAACGTTAACTTGTCTCACGTTCTACGTCATTATTTGTACCACTAGGTTGTACAGAGCGATCTAAGAAACTTTTCAGTTTTTGCTGTCCTAGTCAACTTCCCGTAATGGCCGATGCTTTTACCTCCTTGCTAAAACGCTTCTACAGGACGCTCTGGACGATGTAGTGCTACAAATAATTGACTTCGAACGTGAGACAAGTTGTCAATAAAGACGTTCAGCGCGGGTTAGTGACGATGGTAGCGTGTAAGCGTAAAATGTAATATCGCTAAATACAGGTATGAATCGTTCTACGATGCGACTTCCGGTTGGTTTCACCCCTTTCTTTATATTTGTAGTGCTCTGTACCCAAGCAGCGCGACGAGACCCTGCGGTAAAGACGGGTCTTTGGGTATCCGCCATCTTGTCGTTGGCGTATACAAGACGACGTTCGTCAGCTCGAAACTGCTTGACAATGACAGCTTGTGTGTATATGTCAATATGACTGTGTGTGCGTTGTGTGGTTGCGCATCACGAAGGTTGTATGTGTTCAGGGTAGATGGGAAGGGGATGGGGGAAGGGGAGGGGGGGCGCGTGTAGAAAAGAGGACGCGCAAAGCAGAGCTGCATACTCAGCCCTACGGAAGATGGGATCGGTGGTGACAGGTGCACGAGAGGAATGAAAGAAGAAAAAAAAAACAAGGAAACGAATGGCAAGCACGTGCTGCCATGCTTACGTCAGCTCGAATCGAATTGCAAATGACGAAATATAAAAAAAAAATACCAAAAATGGTGGGGAAGAAAAAAAAAGACATCGTCCAAAAAAAATAAGAGGTGGGCCAAAACACAGCTCCCGTCAGATGAAGGGAAATTATTATTTTTCTTTTCTTTTCACTCTTATATACGTGTCATTTTTCCACTAGAATGGCGACGACCAAAAAGTACCTGTAGACCTGTAGACTCGAGTTTTCAGTAATCTATGGTCGTAGGGAACCGCACATTCTGTCGAAGAGTGAATTTAAACAGGACGAATAGCCAAATGGCCTCGAGAAGGGTTAAATAAATACGGATACAAACCTATTGACATTGTTTTTTGGACTTAAATGTCAATTTTCCACTCAGGCAGTCTGACATTTAAGTCCAAAAGGCAACGTAAATGGGTTTTCATCCGTTTTTATTTAAAGAGTGACATTCACAAGCGTAATACAGAAAATACCTGAACGAAAACATCCAGGCACATCAGCCAACAGGTGCGTCATATGTGATAATAAAAATAAAAACAACGTTTAGCTTATAGCAAGCTGTTTCCTATGTTTCATTCAGTTGCTTCAATAGAAAACTAATATAAGCAGCTTCTAGTTAATGAGCTGTCACCTAAAGGCTTCTTTAAACCTTTCATAGGATATTCAGGCTTTACGGAAGGATCAGCAGGCCAGAGACTTCTTTCAACTTATCTGATAGGGAATTTAACTTTTGGCAAATGATCTTCACCTTAAAGGCTTTCCTGAGTTCATTCATTAAGAATTTGAGTTTTTAACTAACGAGCCCTAAAAAGATCCATCAACCCATACAATAAGGAATTTAGATTCTAACGAATGGTCTTCTCCCTAAAGGCTTCGTTCTGACAAAATTCAAAATTAAATTTCTAGATTCTTCTAGAATTTCTAGAATCTTCTATCGGAGGAGTTGAACAAAACCTTTATGGCAACTCCTCCGATAGAAGATTAATCTGTTAGGTAACCCTGGTGAAAAAAATCATAGAAAACAGTAACCAAATAATCATACT
>JAHWFP010078348.1:0-27372 GCA_023313725.1 Lithobius niger
CACAACTTGCTATACTCCTACCATATCAGAACATCCACGGGACGGCATGCGATGTATTTCAGGTAGAGAGTATGTCAGTAATTGGACCATTTCGCAGATTTTGCTTCACAACTTGCTATACTCCTACCATATCAGAACATCGACGGAACGGCACGCGACGTTTTTCAGGTAGAGAGTATGTCAGTAATTGGACTATTTCGCAGATTTTGCTTCACAACTTGCTATACTCCTACCATATCAGAACATCCACGGGACGGCACGCGACGCTTTTCAGGTAGAGTATGTCAGTAATTGGACCATTTCGCAGATTTTGCTTCACAACTTGCTATACTCCTACCATATCAGAACATCCACGGGACAGCATGCGACGTATTTCAGGTCGAAAGTATGTCAGTAATTGTACCATTTCGCAGATTTTGCTTAACAACTTGCTAATATACTCCTACCATATCAGAACATCCACGGGACGGCACGCGACGTTTTTCAGGTAGAGAGTATGTCAGTAATTGGACCATTTCGCAGATTTTGCTTCACAACTTGCTATACTCCTACCATATCAGAACATCCACGGGACGGCAAGCGACGTATTTCAGGTAGAAAGGGTGTTAGTAATTGGACCATTACGTAGATTTTGCTTCACAACTTGCTATACTACCATCCGTCTGCAACGTATCTAAGGCTGGCCTCCCACCACGACGAGCATTATGTGCCACTGAATCATGAATGTGGATTAGATGCTCTTTTCCTAAATTTTATTTTGTAGACTTGCTTCACGCCTGATGGCATAATCAACTATTGCAGCTTTGGGACCGTACACCAACAGCAGTTTAGTCTGAACTTTGATGATCATTTGAAAGCACCCTATGCACGATGCTACTTAGACTCACTTCATCTCCGACGGTACCGCGTGGATACTTTCCTGGCAGATGGATTGGACACTTTACATGGCCTGCTCGGTTGCCGGTCTCGACTCCAATGGGCTGTTATGTTTGCGGACTCCTTAAGTCTCCAGTGTACTCTACTCCAGTCCCCAGTATTGATAGGCTTTGACAACGTATTGTGGATGGTTGCACCCAGGTTCGTCCAGATTGGTGTTTTTGAACGGGTTCGCCGGTGTATGGATGTATGGCTTCTGAAATGCATTGTGGGAGAGGGGGATCTTTTTCAGCATCTATCTGTGATACAATATTTGTTGACGGCGGTGTGTGTGTAAACTTGATGCTTGGGTTTTAAACAGTTTCACCCAGTACTAGTTTTAATTGTGCCATATACGTATTTTTATTACCCCTATTCTGAAGAATACACAGTTGGTAAAAATTGAAAGTAAATGGTATTTTTACGTATCGTGAGGGAAACCCAGTAGCGTCCACTTCGATTTTTTTTCGCATCGTCAAACTTAATCCTCTCAACCCATTCACGGAAACTTGATTGTTTTTTTTTTTCCAAAGGCGTGTTGACGCATTCGGGCATTTCCAATTTACCATATTTTGGATTTTGCTATAGATCTTAATTTCCCAATAAACTAAGTAAACGTCATGCTTAAATAAGACTGGATTAAAGTCTTGTTTAACGACCCACTTCTATAGTTAAGATGGCTTAATTTTCGGGTGTGCTCTTGATGGTATCACCGTATATACCGTATAATTCTGGCGCTTTGCCTTAGGTGTACTTATAGTTTTCGGCGTTGTTCTGTACTAAATATTGTGCATACCACATTGCTGTGCGTTTCATAAAGCTTGCAAAAAAGTGTTCGTTTTAAATAAGTTTTATTTGTTGGCATTGTGCTCGTAATTTGAACTTTTCTTGGTACCAAATATTTATTTCATGTTACTGTAACGATGCTTTCGCGAAATGCTTTTCACGTTTTTTGGCTTGTTATTTTTGTTTCGCAAGATAGGCACACGTTTTCTAATGCATTTTTTTTATACGTTTCGTATCATTATGTTTTAAGTCTGTAGTAATGATTTGCTCGTACAGTTGAAATAATTTGCGGTTTCCACGTGCACAAACACCGCACAAGATATTATTCTCAACGACGATTATCTCCCTTCAGTGCACATGAATGGAAAGCTGAACTTGGCGGTTCCTTATTGCTCAATTCCGTACTTATAAAGGGCCTCTTATCACAACAATCGATTGCATGTGCTAACGCACTGTCGCTCGTGCTGAAACTTGGTTTTTTTTAGGTCACAAACCATGAATCAGCACCTCTCGCCCTAGCCCTTCATCTTCCACAGGCCTCATAGCCAGATTGGCCATGTGAAAAAGGTACTATTCCTGTTCATTACTTGTTGAGCAGAGGTAGTTAAACTGTCACGTAATCTTTTACTTTGGAATACAAGAGAACAAAAAAGTCCGAAAAACTGCACAACGGGTCGTTCTTGGCGGTTGTACCATTCGGATTAGTGCTCGAAATTATTGGAAGGTTTAAACTGGTTACTAAACATAGCAATCCCAACTAATTAGTTATGAGGTACAATTATTTTTTTTAAGTTCCTGGTTTAACATTCAATCGTATAGGCGGCATATTATGTGTATGGCACTAACGTGACTATAATGTACTTTATTTTTATCCTAACGTGAATGAAAGCTGTACAACTTTTTCGTTTCATAACAGGCGATGAAAATGAATTTGCATTCCAAAAAAATCCTTGTTTTTATTGGAGTTTTGCTGCTCGCCTCAAGTTTGTCACAAGCACAAGGTAAGTTGGGCTGTTATGCACATTTTTGTAAAGTGAGAAATTTATGGGCGGCAGTGCTTTATCGAATGAGTAGTTTTCACCAATAAGACAGAAACTAAATTGTAATTACTACTCTTTTTAAGATAAATATTTTTATAATTTTTTGCGTGGTAAAATTAGAAATTAGTTATACCAGAAATACACAAAGAAAGAGGAGTAAAGAACTAGTAAATGGCCTATTCTAACACGACTATATCACGTGACATATTTCGATCGTTTAAATAGCAGCCCGTATATTGAAAAAAAAAATTTGACCTAGGCCTAAAATCGAATAGAGAAAAATGAATACGGATACAAAACCTATTCACGTTGACTTTTCGACTTGAATATCAAACTGCCAAAGCGGGGAATCAAACTCACTACCTGTGAAACCAACGGCTGACGTCCTACCTCTGGCCCGTATGGTTCGATTCCCCGGTCAGTCAGTCTGATATATAAGTCCAAAAGTCAAAGTAAATAGGTTTGCATCTGTATTTATTCATCTCTCTATGTTGATCCGTAGGCTTTCCTTCCTGATTAATTTTATACAGGACTTAGATCTATAAACCTGATGGATTTACCTATACTAAGCTATGATCACAAGACAATCGGGGCTTATTGTAGTACCCAAATTCGCCGAGTTGATGCCTTGTATTCATCGTACACTGGGACATATCCTAAATACTACCCAAACGGCACTTTTCAGCTCCCGTTTATACTAATCGCCGAATTTTTCCGTAAAAAGGTTAAAATTCGAACTGCTTGGACGTGCGTAGGGTTCTGTTTTAATCTGGAAACTATCAGTATAGCACATGCACATAAGCGATGCTACGATTTTACTAATAAGCAGAAAACGTAGTGGTTATTCCAAGCTTATCTACTAACTAGAGGAAGCCCGTGCTATGCACGGGACGGGTCATGAATTAAGTTTACAGACACACTTTTCCCAACACTTTTCAGATTAAGTGTTGGGAACGGTATGCAGTCCACCGTACATATTATTGAGTTGATCGACTACTCCCTCTTGGTTGTACTTTCCATGCAGGTAGAATGGGAGTGCACTTGCAATGTGGGAGTGAGGAGGGGGAATTGATACTTACTGACTCGAGTCTTCACGGATTTCAATGTACTTGTCTTGCGTTCAACGATCTTATTTTATAATGTAGATGCACCATTGTGTGATTTAACTCTGTTTTAACCTGGTCACGATCAGCATAGCACATGCACGGAAGCAATGCTACGCTGCTACTAATACGCAGAACACTTGGTGGTTATTCAAGCTTATCTAACAAGCGCCATTCTGTGTTTTCACTTACCACTGTATATCTACTGTGTATTTTCAAATTGCTACTCAAGTTTCTCGTTGTGCTGATTAACTGTTCGTCAAGGATTTTTTTATTGCTTTTTTTTTTAGATTATAAGAATGCTGACGAAAATGAGATTACCACTGTTGCGCCACATAAATTGCACTTGGGTAAGTTCTATAAGAGCACATTTTATTAAACTTTCCCCAACATAATTTTCTCCCTCTTTGTTACTCAGGCAATGCTAAATTCGCTTGTCTCGTTTTTTTTTTGATGATGCGCCTTTCGAGTAGCCCATAGCTTGATCCCTGCTAGAAGTAATTAAATAGAAGGTGGGGAAGGGGAGGGGGGGGGGATTGTTGTGCCCTCGTGAAGTTCATCTCCCGATTTTCCGTGTTTTGTTCCGACAATGCTTCGTTAAAGTAATTAATCACGCATGAACGAAGCCTAAGATTACAAACTTTTTCTCTTGTTGTACGTTACAGTAGAAATTTCGTTATTATATTTTTTGACCATCCTGAATTTATCATTGTCGTTAACAGAAAAAGTGTACAAGAGACGCTAAAGTGGCTTGTACACCAGGGCTTCATGAAACCTGCAACATGAAATGAGTGATGGCCATTGCTTCACCAACCAATTTTTTGTTCTTTTTTTGTTTTAGGTTTCGCAAAGGCGCACGAAAAGGAGACTATCGTTGCTGCGCGACACAAACCCGGCTTGGGTAAGTTCACGTCTGCCCTAAGAACTGCAGTTATTAAAAAAAACATCGTTCCGAGTTTTGTTGGCAGTTATTAAACTATCTCTAAACTTACATTTTGTCCCTCACTTGTGAATTCATGAGCAACATTAGTTTCATGTATATACTATTTCAAAGGATCATCAATCTTCGTCATTTTAGCTTGGTCAGTCTCGAGACGAATTCTACAAAAAGACAGGCATATGTTACCACGTGGCAGTTTGATACACTGAAACATGTTAATGCGTCTTACAAGCGCATGACGATTCCGACGACTACCTTACAATTGAAGCACTTAATGCATTGCATGTCTATCTGAAGTATATACCTTGATGCAGTGCAACAATTAGGGGGGGGAGGGGGGTGAAAGAGGGTGCAAGCCACCCGGACCCAGGAGACAAGGGGCCCAAAATTCAAAGCAGGGGGCCGACATTTTTACACAAAAACTACTATAAAATAGGCCACAACAGTGAACCCAAAATGTGTAGGTTTTTTTTGGGGGGGGGCCTAAATTTTGCTCTTGCACCCCCTTTTGAAAAAGGCTAGCTATGGTACATACCTTGATGTTGCACGATTCATGTTTCGTGCATCCTTGGTGTGCGAGCACGTTTTCGATGTAGTAAAATAGGGGTAGGTGCTTTTTTTATGAAATTTACACACGCCTACTTAATGTTAAGCTTACTCTCGCACGTCTGCGAACTAGGGCGGTGATAGGACGTCTTTTCAAACCGAAAATTTGGCTGTTTTTCGTAATAGTCTAGGCCACTTTTTGGAAAAAAGGCGTTTTTTTTAACAAGCAAGAAGCATTTCGGATAACAATTTGGCATCAGGTGTTTTTAAGGTATTTCGAACCAGCCGAGTTCGAAAATGCCTGTTGTCAGCTCGAAAAATGGACCGGAAATTCGTAATTCAAGATGGCGGCCTATTTTAAAAGCTTTGCTGTTTTCGCAGTATATACTGCTAGAAATTTGTGTATGTAGTTGATGTTTTTAATGTGTTTTTACCCCGGCGAGTTTGAAATGAATGTTGCCAGCTCGAAGTGTGGAACGAAAGTCCGTAATTCAAGAATGGCGGCCAAGATTGTGGCCTATTTTAAAAGCTTGCTGTTTTTCTGGAATATTCTGCAAATAGTTGAGGTTTTTAAGGTGTTTTAACCCGCTGAGTTCGAAATGAATGTTAACAGCTTGAAAAATTGACCGGAAGTTCGTAATTCAGGATGGTGACCAAAATGGCTGCTTTTTTTAAAGCTTGCAGTTTTAAAGAATAGAAATTTTGAAATTTGAGTAGTTGCAAGCCTTCTAATAGCCCAACATAAACATGCTGAGGCTTTTCAGAAAGGTGGGTATGTATTCTTTGTTCAAATTCTAATCGAAACTGTTTAACTTAGATAGGGACCGTCCTACGCTCATTTAAAGACGAGATAATGGCTTAGCGGCGTGGCGTATGTTTTAGAATTCAAAGTGATGTGAGCCCTCTAATAGCTCGAAATGAACAAGCTTAGGATTTTCTGAAAGGTGAGGATGTATTTTTTGAATTTTTGTTGATGAATTTTTTTGATAATAGCCAGCTTTAAAAAAAAAAAGCAGCCATATTAGCCGCCATCTTGAATTACGAACTACCGGTTCATATTTCGAGCTGGCAACATTCATTTCGAACTCAACGGGGTAAAAGCACCTTAAAAGCATCAACTACACAAATTTTTAGCTGTATATTCCGTGAAAACTGCAAGCTTTTACAGGTTTTTTTTATTTGTTTCGTTCATTTTTACTTTGCTTTCGTTTTCTTTCATTTTGGTTTCGTAAACGGAGAATAAAAACGTAATTTATAGTAAATGAATTAAACTGGAGGTTTGAATATATTTTAAATTAATGATTGTCTATACATGCCAGGTAATAGCCACACTGCTACAGCTAAAGTAGAACAATATGGTGAACAATGTGGTGAGAAGTTATTTTTTATTTTATTTATTTGTAATAAATAGTATGTAGTATTGTTATATTGCAGTAATATCACCAGCATTTTTTTAATTGTAAAAGCGGGCAGCACTGTCGTGCGTGTAGATGCTAATCGTTCTACGCTACGATCTAGGCCGTATTCTGAAGTTAGGTTACGACCAAATGAAACCATAGACGTATATGATTATCTCCAGCTTGTGGAAAAAAATCTGTTCGTGATTTGCACTAAAAAAACTGAACTGTTTCAGCTTGGCTTTATAAAGGAATTTTAAAACGTGTTGAAACGCAACTCGCAGCATGCTGACGACAGCGCCATTCTGAGAGATTAGAGAACAACAAAACAAAAACCTGATTTCGACCAGAACATTAGTAAATGGAAATTATCACTGGCAGGGACAGGTTTTTGATTGGGGTTCGGATGTTATGTGTTTAGCCGCGACTAGCGCAGCAGCGCGAACGAGGCACGTAATTCGGAAATAAATTACAATCATTTTCGTGAACAGCGACCTTGATTTAAAAAAAAAATTGTTTTCGATCTTTTTCCCCCATAAAAAATGCAAATTAGGACAAATCAAGGTTAACGAAAATAATGGTCATTTTATTTTATTTTTTATCCAAATTTCATTCCGTGCTAGCTGCGTCTAAACACACAACCTCAGAAACCCAACCAAAAACTTGTCCCTGCCAGTGATAATTCAGTTTCTTAGTGCAACTCACGAACAGAATTTTTTTTCCAAACGCTGGAGATTATCACATATACGTCCATGGTTTCATTTTGTCGTAACCTAACAATCTGGACTCAACTCCAGAATGCGGCTTAGATCGTAGCGTAGACGATTAGCATCTTCACGCGCGATAGTGCTGCCATCTTTTACAATTACAAAAATGCTGGTGATATTACTGCAATATAATAATACTACTACATACTATTTATTACAAATAAATAAATAAAAATAACTTGCAGTAATACTCGAACGTATAAAGACAGAAAATACACCGATGATTCTCACCACATTGTTCACCATATTGTTCTATACTTTAGCTGTAGCAGTGTGGCTACTACCTGGTACGTAAAGAAAATCATTAATTTAAAATGTTTACAAACCTGCAGTATAATATTTATTTACTATAAATTACATTTTTTATTCTCCGTTTAGTTTGCTTCGACTTTTAAGAATTATACATTTATCTATCAACGAAAGTTAAATGAAAAGAAACGAAAGCAAAGTAAAAAAGAACGAAACCAATTAAAAAAAAACCTGTAAAATCGGCCGCCATCTTGAATTACAAAATGCAGGTCCTTATTTCGAGCTGGAAACAAGCATTTGGAACTTAGCGGGGTCGAAATACCTTAAAAATACCTGATGCCAGAATTGTTATACGAGATGCTTTTTGCACTGCATTCCTGAAAAGTGGCCAAGTCTAGTACGGTCAATACTCAATGAACTAGGGTTTTGTTTCCGTTTGTCTGTTCCATCTGTCTAACAGGAAGTAGGGGACATCTTCCCTATACCAGTGATAGTTCCTTCTGTACATTGGCTTCATAGCAAACCCAAAGTACGGTGAGCCAAAAAAAAGTAAAACGGTTGTTTATGTCACTGGGACAAAAATCAACCTTAAAAATAAAAAAAATCTCAAATTCATTGCGAAAAACGGGAAAATATTTTCTGGTAATGACCAAATCTGAAAGAAATCGCTAACATAATTGAACAATACAGAAAACAGAAAAATACACAAAAATACAAAATCTGGCCAATTAAGTCTTCACACAGAAGGCATAAAATACATTTTTATATGGATGAAATGAACGGACTGCGATTAATTTACATTTAAGTGTTCAAAGTTCGTATTTTGTCCTGGAGCTATTTCGAAAAAAAGGGGAAGTATCTACGCACATGAAGTTTAAAAGTTCTGAATTGTTGTACTTTTTATTTTTTATTTTTGTATTTTATAATGACTTGTGTGCTATATGGCTTATCTGCGGCCATTTGCTTTATCTAAAATTAGAATGTGAAGAGGATGGGGACTGTGAATCCGCAAGTGGGTATTTCGACGTCATGCATATCCACGTGTTTCAGTGCAAAGACGGACAATGCCAATGCAAAGATGGAGAGGACTTCGCCCACTGCAAATATCCGTGTAAGTATGGGTCGTGAAGTGAAACCTTTTAATTCACTCTTGCGTTGTGAGTATACGATGTCCTGCTTTATTAATGGTAAATCCAATACAAAAAGATTAGTTAAGGTCTCCCAGACAGTGCAATGTATGAGCATAGCTGCCTAATGGAAAGTCCGTCTCAAAAGGGTTTTTTTAAGTACTCAAAAACTCACAAATCTTTACTGTGCAGTGCCATCTGTTCACGACTTAACCTTTACAAATTTTACCATAAGTAGATTCGAGACATGGAAACACCAAAGTCTTTCATCCCTTGGCTTCATAATTTATTTGCGTTTCTGGTGGTGCTTAAACGGTCTTTACTCGGACTGCATAAGCGCGAGTCATGGTGATTCGTCCAAATTTTTTCCAATTCCAAGACTGAAAGTATTAACTCTCTTGAACCTGAAGTAAAGAGGAGGCGCTGACTCTTGGAAACTGTTTTCAAAAATCCCTATACTTGTGACTCCTACATTCCACGCTCCCACAACCATGTTAATGAAAAGGAACTTTTAAAAAAAGCAAACGCCAGTAGCATTAGCTGGTTGGCCAACAGTTGACTCAACGTGTCTTTGCCAACCGTTGATCATTGAGCCATCTACTGCACCTAACGGTTGGCCCAATCCTAGTTGGTTTGTTAAAATTGATTATCTAGACACACGCTAGTGTGTCGCCGCCAAGTAACAGATCATCCCATTGTAGACATCCGATTGTTAAAAATTGATTGTTAATGATAAAAAGGCGGCTCGCTAGAAGACATGTGTCTGTTAACTGTATGCAACTGAAAGCATATTTTGGCATGTTGAGGATAAATCCCTATGCGACAGAAATGTTTCAAATTGTGGAAAATGTAAGGGGAAGGGTCAGAGATTAAGAAAAACTGAAATTTAAAGGATGAGTATCCACCAATCATAGAGAAAAAGATGCGTCAATAACGTTGTTTTTATGTTACTGTCTAGCTAGTAGCTAGCTTGCGATTTTCCCATGTTAAATCCCATAGACTTTTTGTTCATGGCTAGCGCAAAATTGAGAAGGCCTACGTACCTGAACTTTTGCACACGGATGCACAGTGATCTGAGGATGGTCCTTTTGTTGGTTCGGGGGTTGTAGGGGTCAAGACAAATGCGTGGGAGGATTTTGAAATTCGCCACCAGCGAATTTAAATTTCGTTTCTTTTCCAAGTTGCAACCACAGACTTTAAGCAACAAGTAAAAGCCTGGACGAACTAAAAACTGAACTGTAACGAATGACAAAATAAAGAAACATGAACGTTGCCGTGGATTGCTTAAGAATAAAGGGATGCACGTTAGATGATGGTTACGCAACAATACGAGCATACACGAGCTAATGGGTTTTTTGTTAATAACCAACATATAAAATGCTTCGCGTTCTGCTGTTTTAGTAACAGCGACCTTCGGGGGTGTCTGCATGACTAAATGTGAACGAAATCTTGAAAAATTAAGGGAAAGGTGCAGGGATAAACGAAACAACTGAAGGGGATGCGCTGATTGAGTGAGCGAAGCGAACGAAATCGGCGATTGTTAGCCAGTGTGTGCAAAAATGGGATTGAAGCATCTTAAACAGGTGTAACCTTATGTCCGTTTAGTCCTATGAAAGTTGTGATATCCACCCAAAACCAAAACTGGTAGAAAAATCCGCCAAGTTTCCAAAAACGGTCGGCCTTTGAAGGTAGTGATATCATTCCACCAGGGAAATGCCGCCAAGGTTAATCCTATTAGCCAAGTGAATCGCACCGAATAATACCCTTGACGTTAAATGAAAACCTGAAGATTGCTACCGCTAGTAGCAATCTCCTATAGTTTTCATTTAACTTTCGAACTATTAGTATGTGCGATTAACTTGGCTAATAGGATTAACTTTTGCAGCCTTTCCCTGGTGGAATGATATCACTAACTTCAAAGGCCGACCGTTTTTGGAAACTTGGTTTCATTTCATGAATAGTTACTAAAACGATACTGAGCTCTATATTGCCAGGTTATTTGTGATTTTTATGATCATTGTTGTGTTTACGATTTTTTTTTTATCCTTAAAGTCAATATTTCTAACACCCTTTTCCCGACTTTGCTAATTTTAAAATGAACGACAGTGGGTCCAAAAGACAGTAGTACTGGATAAATCCTGCTTTGCACCGTACGTCACTAAAAAAAATCTAGGATTGATGACCAGGGTCGAACCTACCTTTCGTACTAGCTTCCTAATTTGTCCACTACACGACTTAATATAGTTGATTAAAATCGTATTTTAATGGGCTGCACAAACTTGCTTAAATTTCGGGTAATATGCGTGGCTATCAATGTACGCCATTTCAAACTTATTATTGGACAATCTGAACGTTTTATGGCTAAAGAATCCAACTGAACAAAACTAACACACAATGGCCCATTTATTGACAATGTTGAAAGATCATTTTAAGAATTACGTTGGCCCAAAGATGAACTGTTAGCATATTAATGGAGCAATAAAAAAACAACAAAAAACAGTTGGCTCACTAGAATAGGTTGGCTATTTTAGTCCCAATGGCTCATTACAGGAAGGCCATTAAACCTTTTTGTTTCTCCATACTTTTTTTTGCAATTTTTCAACTGGCTTTTACAACCATCAGTGCAACAAGATTATGAACACGCAGCGGAAGAAACCAAACTATTGTGACCGGTCAGTAAGACAGCGAAAAAAATCGGCATCGGAATCTTTCCATCTCGTCTATAAGCAAGGCAAACCACAGGCAGTTTTTGGTTGTTTCTAAATCTGTTTTTTCTTTCGAAAAATTCCTTTGGACTTGTTGTCCTTTGTCCGACAAAAAAAAAAAGTATGTAGATAAT
This sequence comes from Lithobius niger, assembly GCA_023313725.1. Classification (NCBI taxonomy): domain Eukaryota; kingdom Metazoa; phylum Arthropoda; class Chilopoda; order Lithobiomorpha; family Lithobiidae; genus Lithobius; species Lithobius niger. Next base: position 11,710 of record JAHWFP010078348.1, read on the forward strand.
TCGCATCACAGTGAATCCTAGACTTGACAGAAACATGTCCTATTGAGAAAGAATTGGTTTTGCATGGTTGCATATGAAATTTTACATAGGCATTGTGCTACGTTATTCCTTGATACCTAAAGTAAGAAAAACCTTACAGAACATAGGCTGCTTTCAATGGCATTCACCTAGTACATCTATAGTAATAATGCAATATTCACTGTATTTTCATGGTTAATATAGACAGAACATTTTAAAAAGGCACTTCGAAAAATGCCTCATATCTAGTGTGTGTTTACAAGACAGGAGAATGCACCGTTGATTAAGTAATGCGCTTCACGCGGAACCCCTTTTTTTTCCTTCTACCTTTAGGGTTAAGTGGTACGTCCCACTGTTTTAAACCTGCATGTAGGGAAGTGAGTCTTAACCTTCAATTAAGAAAAGTGCTTCACATGGAACGCCGTTTTTCTATTCTCCCTTTGGGGTGAACTGGCACATACCAATGCTTTAAACCTGCTATTAAGGAATCCGCTTCATGCAAGTAGGGTAAGAATGGAGGTGCAGAGTCGGAAATTTAGTATAGAAATCAGTTGGAGTGACTTTCTTGGAAGAGAAGTTGATTGGCTGTTGGGTGTTTACTTGAGTGATGGCATCAACCAATCAGATTGTTGAGGCTTACTTCAGCAAGAGAATTTGTCTGTTGGTTGCTTACGAGAGTGGTTAGTTTTAGGCCTCGGGCGGGCCCCCCCCCCCCCGCCATGGTAAATTGCCTTCAGGCCCCGCTCCCACAAGCAAACTGCTTCCTGTCTCGTCCTCCATCTTGAATCTTGCGTGACGACCCGTAACCATTCTCGCGTCCCGTCATAGCTGGCTTGGAGGATTACTAAATACATGAGAGCAGCTGAATGTTTGTTTTGGTCGGCTAAAAAATAAGGAAGGGAGACTGTTGGATTCGAACCGTGAACCGTTGCCATACGCATTTAGGGCGCTAACCACTGGACCACGGAGGAGAATTGAAGGTTTCGTGTTAATGTTGGTCTATTGCTTGAGTTGTAATCTCCGGAAGTAGGGAGAATGGTTGAGTAGGTTTCTGTGTGCTTCCTGACTTAAAGAGGAGGATGTGATTAATAAAAAATAAATTTTCTTTTTGTTAATTTTTATTAGTTGATCTTTCTGATGCTAAATTTATCCGAAGGGACACTGATTCATGAGCTTATCGATATCTGGGAAGTGTTTAAACAATTTGGACCATTCGGAAAATGTTAGCTGCGTGAGTGTGATGACAGCTGTTGTTTTAAGGGTCATATTCGATGATGTGTACTTGCGTGTCATCGTTTGTAAAGCGTACCCTGATCCATTTCTCGTTTCCAATACATATTGACTTCATCTTGAGGTCCAGCAAGAGATTAATTTTGCTTTTCAATTAAGTGTATTTGTGTGTCGTTATTTATAAATCGCACCCTGATTCTTTTTTTCTTTTTCAATACGTACCGACTTCATCTTAAGGTCGAGCATTAGTTTAATTTTGCTTATCGATGAAGTGCATTTGTGAGTCATCTATTGTAAATTGCACCTTGATCCCTTTCGCTTCCTATACGTACTGACTTCATCTTAAGGTTCAACAAGAGTTTAATTTTGCTTCTGCTATAGAGTATTGCCATTTCCATCGTTATAGAGAGCAGGTGTCTTTCGTGTACGGTTAGCATCAATTGCTAGATTAGCCTTTCTCCCAACTATTTCGATGAATGGTTTGTATTGTCCTAAATTGGGATCCGTGTAACTTCTGTAAAGACCCATGGCCATAGATTCCCAACCTTTCCACTAAACGTTTTTTCTGTGTCTTCTCTAGGTTGCGATTTGGCCTTCCACTGCTCGAGAACTGACTTAATTTTTTCGTGTTACTTTTAGAAATCTTCCCTTTGGGTGTGATTTGAATGGAAGAATTGACATTTTACGCAGTATGGATTAACTGATGCGTGTATGTATTTGATGTGATAGATGTGTAAATAATACTATGAAATGTTGTATATACTAAGAAAAAATAACAACTTCTACAAAGTAATTTAAGCTTCAACAATGATTCATTCCTTATTTTTATCTCATCAACCACTAAACAAATTTCAGTATCATTTATTAAAATAAGAGTACAGCTAAGCAATACTGTCTGCATAAAATTTCTATGGCTGCTTGCATCCTTCTCAGATTCCACATGATTTTCTTGTTTACTAGATATGCCATGAACTCTATTGGATGTGTAAGGCCAAACGAATCAATGTAGAAAGCACAGGAACTTCCCTGTATGTAATATGCAGTCTGATGTGTTACATCTCCGTCTCTCAAATCATGCAAGTTGTGTATAGCGCATTCGGACGCTCTGGAGTGTGTAGATGGTACAGGGCTTAAGAAAAAAACTTGTATGAATGTACAGATCCCCAATTTGCGTATTTTGCGAGGTGCAAGTTTTAGGCCTCGTTCAACAGAATGCCAGCTTTAGAAAAAATTCGAGACCATCTCTGGCAGCTTTATTTTTTTTATTTTTTAATGCACTCCCTTTCCATATTGAGAGTGCTTCCATCACTCCAGCAATGTGTCACTTTTTTTCTGCCAACTGTCTCGCGTTAGACTTCGCATTGTTGACGGCGACAGCTGGGAGGAGTTCCTGTAAGAAGCCTCCTTTTTTGACTTGTGTTTGTCAGAAATTATGGTTTAATCCCTTGCCTGTAGCTCAATCCTTTTTAAGTCTCGAATGTTGCGTTTTAGTGATTGGTAGAAACACGTTGCTTTAGGCCTACTGAGTGGCCTTATTCCGGCTTTAACTTGTTTCAACATCTTTCTTCTGGAAACTGGTAATTGAAGGAGTGTTGATGAATACATAATTAATCTACTTATTTACTTATCTATTAATTTATCTTTTTTTTTTATTTAAGTTTTCCCCTTATGTCCCAACTTTGACTTTGCTACTATCCAACTTACGGGCCGTAAGCCAGTCACTGATACTAAGGCATAGCATCTAGTGTTGGATGGTATACTTAAAGTCTCTAGTTAAATCTCAGACACGTCGATCAGGCTTGATTTAAAGTCGTTCGCTCCGCTTGGGACAATGTATTGCGATTAGTGGGAAATTTGGTAGCATAAGTCGACACATCGAAAGTCGGACCTCTTTGCGTTTCTCCGTTATACTGATTCATAAAGTTGAGTAAATCTTCATACATATAGTAGAGATGTTTCCACTGGCGAAATCTGCATTCATGTCTAGAAATGGAGACCTATACAAATTCATACCTTTCGTTTGCTTCCCCTTGAAATATGCTTGCAGTTTTTTTCGATGTAGGCATTTTGTTTTGTGTTTTTTCACTCGGTAACAAAAGGAATCTACGTGGATGACAGACAGTTATACCTTCATATAAATGAAAATCCTCCTTTCAACAATTAAAACTATTTGTTGTTGGTCTTCAGCGATCATACACCGTCACACACAGACTTCTATATGGTTCTTCACGGTCCTTTACATGGTCCTCGCGATCACACACAGGCTTCTAAATGGGCACTGCTAAATAATAAGCTCGTAGCAATAACTAGCAACAGTCACAGGTGCTGCTCTACCCACGCTTCACCTTTAAATGGAGTAAAACACGCTTCTCAAATAACTAAAAATTTGCTTATTTTGCTTTTTCTAATGACCCCTCCCACGCAGTACCTCATTGGTTAATAAATGAGGTCGGACAGAATTCAGTCAGGATATTACTGAGTTCGTCGTAATAAACCGTTAACAAGTCCCTATTTTTACTCCATTTGAAGACCTATTAAATACCGTTAAGAAGGACAGTTAGATCATTAACAAGACCGTTATACATACAAATCATGGAAACCGGTGGAATATGCTATTTGTCATCAAATTTCCAAATTATTTTTAATTTTCACCTAATAACTTATTAGGTGTTCCAGCTATTGGCTTAAAATTTACACCAATGAAAAACTCGCTTCTAGCCTGTTAAACGGTATATCGGAACGATAAAAACTGTCAAAATTAGACGAAAATAGGATTTTTAGGAGATCGGCCAAGATTCGGATAACAAAAATTTTCAGCCGCCATAATTTAAGGCACCGCGCACGTGCCTTCAAACTAAATACTTAACCTTCACAGCTATATTCTTATGCAATTACGAAATAGCAAATTGACAAGCTTCTAGTTAATAATTAATTATTAGCACATGTTAATATTTATATCGGTCATCGACAACCTGATAGGTTACTTTTAAAACTAACAACATTTTAAAACTCTGATCACGGATGCAAAACATCTACCACACTCATCGGATGTCACAGAACGTATAGTTACATCGGCCGTCAATAACCTAATAAAGTCGGTTTTAAAACTAACAAAATTAACATTTCAAAATTGTGATCACAGAAAGACAGTTATGACGTTACTGAAGTAAATACCCAACAGCCAACACAAATGCAAAAGACCTACCTTACTCCTTGAAAATTCGCAGCACAAAAACTTGAAATTACGTCGGCTCACTGCTCTGCCCTGCTCATCCCGTGATTACTTAGAACAACCTATATTTTTAAAAGTGACGTCACATAAGCCAATCCTCTTTTGGCACATTAGGTGGCACGACTGCCACCTTCAATTAATCGAAACACACAAACTGCTACCATGCATTCCACTACCAATGGCAACTTTTAATAATCACACACATTATTAATATTCACAACATGTCACTCAATCACGAACGCTTATTATTTATGACCGCTCACTTAAACAGCGACAACCTTATGTTAGTTTTAAAATTACGACATTTTAAAACTCTTATCGAAAGCACATAACATACCTATCAGTTCTCTCAGCACCGAAGAAAGAACGCAATTTAGTCGTATTGCTACTAAACAGTTGTTGATCACGTAATGAAATGGAAGAATTTAGAACCGTAAAACATGACCTCAGTAAAGTGCTAGTGGTCACATGTTCATCATGCGACCATACGGAACCTTCTGGATTCCTAAAATGTCACTGAGGCGTTCAAAACACGCGCCAGCTGCTTCACTTGATCAAAACGCGGACACTGTTTTCGTGCGTCACACTTAAATTACTTCCAATACCCCAATACCAACTCAATCATTCAAATCCAACATACTGCCTTCCTTTTTTTCAAGAAAATTTAATTCACAAATTAAAGAAAGATGGCCAACCGATTCAGAAAGCTATTCAACTGCTCTTATAAAGTAATCCAAGACAGCTATGACGGGAGGGGGGCCCTGGAAAGGCGAATATGTAGAGGGGTAGGGGTCATCATGCGAGACTCAAGATGGAGGACGAGACAGGAAGGCAGTTTACTTGGGGGGATGGACTAAAGCTGTGACGTCACTCAAGCAAACACCCAACACTCTTGTGCAAAGTCATTGAAGTAAACCTCAACAGCCAATCTGATTGGATTAGTTGATGTGACTCAAACACCCAACATCCAATCAAATTCTCATTCATTTACCCTACTCGTGCGGAATTCCTTCTCCCATTGTGGGAAAAAGGCACTTCACATACTGCTTTAAACTGGCATGTAGTGGGTCCCGCCTTCGATTACGAAATGCGTTTCACGCGGAACCCCTTTTACCACTTCGCCCTTTGGAGTAAAGTGAGACGTTCCATTGCTTTAAACCTGCTTGTAGGAAGGTGTGTCCTACCTTCAATTAAGGAATCCTTTTTCCCTCTTCTCCCTTTTGGGATAAAATGGTACGTCCCACCACTTTAAACCGGCATGTTGGAAAATGGGTCCTACCTTCGATTATGGAATGCACTTCACGTGGAACCCCTTATTCCTCTTCTCCCTTTGTGGTAAAGTGCACATCGCACAGATTTAAACCTGTGTGTAGGAAAGTGGGTCCTACCTTCGAGTAAGGAATGCACTACATGCGGAACGCCTTTTTCCACGTTCTTCTTTGGGGGTAAAGTGGGACGTCCCACTGCTATAAACCTGAGTGTAGGAAAGTAGGTCCTACCTTCGAGTAAGGAATGCACTTCATGCGGAACCCCTTTTTCCACGTTCTTCTTTGGGGGTAAAGTGGCACGTCCCACTGCTATAAACCTGCGTATAGGAAAGTGGGTCCTACCTTCGAGTAAGGAATGCACTTCATGCGGAACCCCTTTTTCCACGTTCTTCTTTAAGGGTAAAGTGGGACGTCCCACTGCTATAAACCTGAGTGTAGGAAAATGGGTCCTACCTTCGAATATGGAATGCACTTCATGCGGAACCCCTTTTTCCACGTTCTTCTTTGGGGGTAAAGTGGGACGTCCCACTGCTATAAACCTGAGTGTAGGAAAGTGGGTCCTACCGTCGAGTAAGGAATGCACTTCATGCGGAACCCTTTTTTCCACGTTCTTCTTTGGGGGTAAAGTGGGACGTCCCACTGCTATAAACCTGCGTATAGGAAAGTGGGTCCTACCTTTGATTAAGGAAAGCACTTTACGTGGAACCCCTTTTTCCTCTTCTCCCATTGGGGTAAAGTGGCTCTTCCCACCGTTTTAATCTTGCATGTAGGAAAGTAGTTCCTAGTTTTTGATATTTTTAAAAGGAACTAAAAAAAGTTTCAACATTCTTTCGATGTAGTAATTTGCACTATGCTATTTGTGAATGGCTACACCGCATGAACGTTGAAAGTTGAAATTTTGTTAAAATTTCGAAATATATGACGAACTTTGTCGTACCACAGTGTTATAATTAGTCCTTGCAAGTTCAATTAATACATTACCAGTGCGTTTACCAGTGCGTGCTTGCATTTTCCATTTTTCAAATATTTATTTTCTGAATATTTTCAGATTACTGTCAGAACACCTTTGACTGTGGAATGGTGGAAGGAGGGTTGTGCAAACATGGGAAATGTACTTGCGAAAATGGGTTACCAGTCTATAGCCAAACTACCGGCAAACTTGAAAGTTGTGAAGTTGGTAGATTCAATGGTAAGTGAACCAGTTATTGCTTGTGTATTTATGGGCTAACAAAATTATCACTTTTATGTCATCGGTTTGACTTGCTGCTTTACCTGTTAAAGATAATAGAAATTTATAGGTGCACCTGTCTACGAGTATTAGTGATAAGTGTGGTATGAAAGCTTAAATTTCTAACAATAAATTTTACTGTTTAAATGTCTTTTTTTTTTTAGCACCACTGTCTAAATTTATCCAAAATTGCCACTACCTAGGACTGACTAGAACTAAATCCACCATGAAAGAACCGCAACATACCTTTATCTTTTCCCAATAAGAGACATTCCGTACAGTGCATGTAAATAGCTTGATGCCTAAAGTCAATTGGTGTGCGGACGCTCCCCACCCCAGTACAGTACATGTGGGAGTAAGCTTCCCAGGCAACAGAAGATACATGTAAGGCATGCATACAAATGAAGCTACACAATGAATGGGCTACAAAACAAGTAGCATACATCGTATTAAAAACAACAGGAGGGGCTGGTTACTTTTACAGGACAAAATTTCATGGGTAGCACCCCGTTGTAATCTTAAGCAACCAATCTCCCTGCGCAGATGTGAATCCACCACTCCTCTGCAGGTGCATACTGAAAACATATGCAGCAACGCTGAAAAACAGTTAATCTAAGATGCTATATCTAATAATACTAGGGCGTCATCAGTTCCACTGTTGACAAAATGGAGCGAAGCGATTTTATTCAAACGTCGACATTGGTCGACGAAAATTGAAAATATCTTTCAATTTGGTTTATTACCGATCTATACGGATTTTATATACTGATCCCGATGTTTAGCGACATTGCAAATGACGGTAAGGAATTACGTGAGGCACTGTTAAACTGTAATCGGGATTGGCCCAGCCTCACACAGTATGCTTTTAGTTGCTTACAGTTAACAGACACACGTTGAGGCCGCTGATTTGATTTGATTTTAATTGAGAGCCGTGGCATAACGCCGCCTGGTTAACATCAATCAATCTTTTAACAATCGGACGCCTTTAACAATTAGAAACGGCTTCGTCGTTGTCTGGATTTTGGCTCTTGCTATTGGTCCATTTTGTGACCCTGATGGTTCCGCAACCCTTGTCCGATTCCGGATTTTTCTTTTGATAAACCTTGTCCGGACTCCCGTGGTACTGCATGAAAAGTGTGGTTTGGATAATTCTTGTGGTTTTCGCGTGATGCACGGTCTAAGATTACATTGGAGGGTCTTCATAGCGGAGCTACTCTCGGCCTTTGGCCTCTCTTCGCCCCAAAGGAAACGGTTTAAATCCATATTTAAAGAAAACATGCATTCAAGAAAATTTGGATGTATGCGCACAAAAATCTTTTTAAAAAAAAGCTAATATACAGCAAACTGTCCGCTAGATGCCCTACCAGATTGCTATAGTATGTTCCACGTTATGTTTTCAGAAATGACTGGATTTCGATTCGTTTCCTTGTACTAAGAGTGCAAAAACATATGGAGTTCACAAATGGGGTGTTTACGGATTTTTTTGCACTCGTGTGGAAAAAAATGTGGCGTCATACATTCAGTTTTCTGAAAGCATAATGTGGAACAAAGTATAGACTATGTATTGTACACTAACCCTTGCCAGTTTGTGGCATACAAGAAAGTAATATTTGAATAAATAAATTCCTACCATCCTCCCATTTCCGTTCTTCCCTTGAACATTCATCGGCCACTGTATTTTCACTCCTCATCCACAGAATCAGATTACCAGCCTTCCATAGCATTCATGGAGGACGTTTGTCTGTTATAATTCTTCATCTTATAATAACCATACAACAATTAATCGAACGAAAAGCCTCCATGATAGTTATTGTCGGAAGCCACGTTCAGGTCTGGTCGTGTTGGTGCCACAGGCAAGAGTGGATGAAAAGCTGCAAATAGCTGTTGTGGTCGGTGCACATCCTTCAGCTGAGGTAATATTGTTTCACAGTGGACATGCGACAGATGTTTGTTTGAGGTAATGCCCCAGTACGTCTGCCCAAGTCACGCTACTAGAAGTTGTCTTAACATCATCAATGTTACAGTCTGGAACCAGACAAATTAGTGCATCCACCCATTCATGGCCTCTTTTAGCGATAATATTGTCATCAATTTTACCATGAGCCAAGACCCAAACCAGCACCCCATGGTTGAACGCCATACACTTGCATAACATTGTGCTGCCTTTCCATCATCACTATGGATCAAAGCAGCACTGAGCAGTGTTAACTGCTGGTTGTTGAAAGTTTTTGTTTGAGTTATTGACAAATTCCACAGCACGCAGCGTCCTGCCATACTTTGCCAAAAAGATTGTGTCACTGACTCAAGTAGGTGGGTTCCCATCGCCCCGTCTCATACATAGGTCCAAGGGCTGTAGGGGATGGCCCACTTCTTCCTACAAAGTACTATCCCATTCACAGCATTGCACATAGTGATGCCGATGCTTCCCGAATTTTGCATTCCAGTGCAAATAGCTATTAAAATAAATGACCCATCCCTTCATATGTATCTCTGCCAGTTCCTATTGTCTCTGTTGCTATGCCGACCCAATAAACCACGCACAGCCATGATGTTGGGGGATGTGATCAGCATGCACGTTATTAAGCTTGTAGCATTGTTGACAAAGAATGGCCTGTTCCCTCAGCCCACCCATGCTTAAAAATTGGCCTGGCTCTTTCTGAGACATCACGCAGTTTCAAAATTTGGGCCCTTTAAGAGACATAAAAGAATCCTCCGAAGTAGCAAAAAAGCTCTGTTGTCCTGCAACAATGGGGATTTCACGTTGGTCGTCTCGTTACGTTTGTTCCCCACATTTTGTTCCCTGACCTTATCATGGGGCCTCCCATCACTAGGACATGTCACAAGTGTAGTAGGTGGGAAGGTCGCTTAGGACATGGCTTGCTGTCTCCCTTCCTTTGGCTGTAGTGAATGACTATTGTGAGGGAAGGCTGAGCCTCGCTTGATAGGCTATCAACCAAGATCCTTATTCGTCGTACATCACTACATTGTGGCAATGGCTATACAGTCTCCTCTGCTGGTCCTTTTTTTTTTGCATGAAAACTGTGCAACCCCCCCCCCCCCCATGGCTGACTCTTTTGATATCACTCCTTGAGCAAGCCAGTCTTCAACTTAGATATGATCCGAGTCCCTAGGTTCAGTGCTGTAACAGGATGTTGTATTGATTTCGTGCCTTCCTCCTGCTTAATACAATTTGTTCTTCAAGTTTGAAAGAAAGAACCATTGAAAACTTATGGAGGCACTCCCTCAATCGTCTGCATTACGTCTCGAGGCAATGTGCCTTATTAATGTTCTCTATAACTTGCCATTTCTCTTTTGCTTGCATCTGGTGATTGGCCGCTGCCTGCACAAATTTATCGGCGTGAGAACAAGTTTTTCATATCTTCCTTTCGTGCAAATGGTTAAACATTTCCAAAATATTTTCTCATTCTCCTTGTCTAATGTTAATTACCATACCCCAGGTAAAATGAAATCTCGACCTAACACTACATCATATTGCTCTCCTGGTAACAATAAAAATGGCTGCCAATTCTTCCTTTTGCTATTATCCCAAATAATGGTTGTTTGGTTGAACAATTGGTCTTAGATTGTGCCACAAGCCAACTTGCATACACCTGTAAGTGAGGTGCCCTTGTGCCACCAATAAATCCCTCACATTGTCCCTGATGCAACTGCTTGGAGCTTCGGAATTGAATTGAGTAAGCCATTGACCGGGATGCCTCCACTCAAGATAGGCAACAATGGATGTCTGTCAACTGCTGTTGTGTGTTAATTCATCAAACTATTTCACATGGGCCGTATTGAAACGACGACACACCGAATGCACCCGGGTGTTAAATCTACTTTTTCACTCCAGTCGGGATTCGTTTTTTTGTTCTCTTGACCTTCCTTCCTGGTAAAAGATCAGCATTTGTATTTCTTTGGTGCTAGATTAGGTCAATTAGCCCAAAAATGTTGTATACGGACACTTATCTGTACGAATCCGGATCTGTATGTCTTGCTTCGTTGCTTTCTGGTGAGAGACCAGCATTTACATTTTTTTGGTGCCAGATTACGTCAACTAGCACAAAAATGTTGTTCGCACTCGCATCTGTACAGACTTGGATCTGTACATCTTGCTTGGTTCCGGGGTGTTTTGGCCATTATGTTGATTAATGGGTTGTGTAATCACAGAACAATGCAAACTATTATGGGCTGATGGAATGGTCTTCTTGATGAAATCTTGTGGGTGACAAGCTGGTTGGTGTCCTGCATGTGCATAATCTTGTCGTTGATTTATTGCAGAGTATATACACATACTAATTGGACTAAAAATGATTCTTCGATCTGTAGACATAGGGCTGTCCAATTCCAATTCATTGAAAAAATTGAGGAAAATTAATCAGTGCATTACTTGGATTTTTGCTTGATGATGGTTGACTGCTTTGAATTTGGCTGATCAAACATGTGTCATCAAGTGAAGGTGGGGAGGTGGTTGGGAAATCAGGTGGTCAAAATTAGCAATAGTTATCCCCTTCCACATTGCAAAATCAACCTGAGTGTGTAGCATAATTGGTTCACTTGGGAGATTGTAATGGTGGCTCTTCAACTTTATTATCGTGAAATATCATGGAAATATATGAATCGGACGAGCCGTGTTTTGATGTTGGTGTGTCCTGAGCTGGCATTTTAAAGGTTAAATCTATTTTCTACATTTAAATCTGTAAAGAATTATTCTTAGAAAGATTGCCTAGCTTTCACCTCTTAAAGTGTACACATCTAATTTTAAAACACCTGGCACATTTCATAAACTACTAAATGCCTTTATTTAGCACACAATCAGGTATAACAAAAAAAATATTTTAACTAATACAACTAATACCATAATCAAGAACTTCAGGTTAATTAAAGATGCATAAATTGCCACCATAAATTCATATTTTCGGTTGGTTTACATCATTTTCACACACACTACTACAATTTGGTGAAAATCGTTTATTGTAACTCGTATTCATTGTTCACTTTTGTCATGAATAACAAAGTTCTTACTGCCTGCAAAATACTTACCTTCATTAAAAACTATTCATTTTATGCTTCTTTGCCCAAAATCAACAATCAATTGATTTGAAATTATTTACGATAATTTAGTACCAATTGTTTCCGCCAGTGGTGCTTCTGTGTTGTCACTTTATTAACACATGCAAACACTTAAGACATAACTTATCGCTTTGGTCATGATGTGCCAACATCAAGCCCGGTATGCTTATGTTCGTTTGACGAATTTTTTTTTACTTTTGCCACAATGTTTTTGTTTCCGGATGGAAATCGTGTTTAGTTTCTTCCGACCTGTTCTTGTCAAAAATCGATTGTCTACAGTCGTCGTGAAGATAATTACTGACAAAGGTTTGTTTTTGATAATCTCAAAAATATTAACGGTAGTGCTCTGGTCATCGTCAAAGTCCATATCGTTATCATATGCAAGTAAGCTGGGACCAGGGACGCATGTATTTTCCCCAAAGTCCCTGTAGGATAGTGACAGGATTGTGAGTTATAATGGTCAAGTTAGAGGCACTGCAGGAGAGTTACTCAATCCATGGGGTGGCATTTTGTCTATCTTTAGTGTCTGCTGTTGATGGTAGTATAGCTTGAAGCACTGTCTTGCCTGCTGTTACCAAAGTCTTTGTCGTTGCAGTCCAAATATTGGTCACTTCTCAAAAAATTGGAAACCATGGGGAAAGTTGCACATACATGATGGTGGAATGAAACTCCGGTTTTATACCCATAACCACCCCTTGCATTCCGTATGGATTTAGGATTACGAGAAGATAACGAAATTGATGCAATAGTCCCTCCCTCCACTTGGTTTGGTGTATAGGCTATCAGACCTGCACAATTCGTGGCCCTCAAATTTGGGCTTAAAATGTTTGGCACCATAGCCACTTCCACATAGAATTATATTATATTGATATTAATCACGTTAGAGCACCAACTATTTTTACACAGTTCATTATTAATTAAACGTGGCACAAAACCCTAAATGGTGAATGAGAGGTGTGTGAAATAAAAATTCACGGACGAGGCCCCCAACTTTGCTAAAAACAAGTCATCTACGGCGAGAGGTGTATAGAAAAAAATTTCCCACAAAGGTTCGCTCATTTTTTGTTGTAGCAGGCTGGAATGTGAAGCATTTTAATGAAGATGTAATGAATACAGTCAATTTAGCCTTGCAAAGGTAGCCTTTAATCCCTTTCGTATTCTATGGGTTTACCATTCTGTTCCTGCTACAATCCAAAAATAGTATGTAACTGATTAGGCTACAATCGAACTTCTTCCTACTTAAATCTTTGTCAGGATTAGTTTCAACAGTTACCAGGACTACAATCCAGCACGGATTCAGTGGATTAGCAGTTCATCCAGCATGATTGGGCACTAATGTTATTGATTCCAGACATACAATCATGCTGTGGTGGTGGTCTGGCCTTTTATTGGGCCAAGAGCTCAAACGCTGCCGCGTTGGCTTATTACGTTTTCCCATTCAGTGTTTCCTTATAGGTAATCCGCATTTCACCATAACTGGACTCTGCCAGGAATGCTTTCATTTCGATGAATTCAGGAGTACCCTGCTACATCATAGCCAAGCCCCACCATTTGGGGGTGAGCCATGATGCCTAGTGCTTACACCCAAATGTGTGTCAATCAAATCGATCTAAGCAACACTGCCAATCCACCATTACGGTGATTGCAGGTGTTCCTTAGATCTTGGAGTGTCTGTGGCATTTTCCTTAGTCTCTTTGAAGTATTACGCCAGGCAGGCTTGGCCTATCAGCACGTCCGTTTTTTTTTATCTATAGATAAAGCCAGCTAGTGGAGTAATTGAGATAAGCAGAAGTAAAAAATGCATTATCGCCTTTACCCCTTACATCGATGTTTGAAGGGAGTTTTAACCCATAACTGCCTAGATACGAACGTACGCCTTCAACGTATAACTGGGAATGGGAAAAACTAAGTCCCCGCGCGAGCTTTGTGAGGGGGCCCCGGGGACCAAGAGCAAAGCGGGCAGTCACAGCCCAGTGGTCAGCGTCGTCGGCTCCAAACCAGGAGAATGCCGGTTCGAATCCAAGAACCGGCCCAATGGACTCTAAAAAAGAGGGTCTGAAGGTTTTTTCAGGCGGTTGTGGGTTAAAAAGGCACTTTCAGCTTTCCACTTGCAGACCACTCAACACGCCGTTTTTATGTAAATGCCAACAACATGGAGGGGGAATGACCGGAAGTTAAAAGTTGCGTTGTCGTCTTTGCATCAGTGTAGATAAGGTACTTATAGAAATTTGTGATAAGCATTCCATGAAGGCAACTTATCAGAGATAAATCGGAACACCTAGTTTTTATCGAGATAAATCTGGCTAATGCAATAAATGGGGTACATGGAAGTTATAATGTAGTGTTATCGCCCTTATGTCGATGTAAAGGTGGTTATAGAAATTCGTCACAGATAACATAAAACCATCCCCATCAGTGATACTCTGATATCTTCCAGGGTGCAGCAAGGACGAAGATTGTTCTCCAGATAAGAGCTGTGTGAACGGCAAATGTAACGGTTGCAAACATGGATTCATCCGCTCACCATATTCGTTTCACGCATACTGCAGGACTGTCAGTAAGTATATTGACTAATTGTTGGAATCAATTTTACCATTCAACTCTCAACAATAATAAGTAAGACAGCATGGATTTCTTTTCAGTTTCACTCGTGACGAGTTGTAGAGCTCGTATAGGTTTCAGTCCTTCATTTAGAATAATACAGAACTAGTCCAGTGAAATAAAGACTGACTTGTTGCTTGGGTAGTATATACTTACGTTGAAACTAGAGTACACCCCCATAATTCCAGTGGCGGGATGCACCACCTGGGAAAATCTAACCATCATTTTGGTAAATTACACAATAATACTACGAAGAGGGCAAAGTGATAGCTACAATGACCAGTTTTTGCGAAAGTATTGCATAAAGTTTTATAGAAAAATAATTATTATCCAAACATGTAACACCGGGAGTTGTCGAAAATCCAAGATGGCGGTTGAAAATGGTGTCCAAAGAGGGTTTATTTTTGTTGTAATGATACCACATTAATCAGATAGAGAAACTGGTTGCAAATGTTCTAAATTATTTTCCAAGACAGATCCCATTCATATTTAATGCAAGTCTCCAAAGAGGGTTTATTTTTGTTGTAATGATACCACATTAATCAGATAGAGAAACTGGTTGCAAATGTTCAGAATTAAATTATCTTCAAGACAGATCCCATTCATATTTAATGCAAGTCTCCAAAGAGGGTTTATTTTGTTGTAATGATACCACATTAATCAGATAGAGAAACTGGTTGCAAATGTTCAGAATTAAATTATCTTCAAGATAGATCCCATTCATATTTAGTGCAAGTCTCCAAAGAGGGTTTATTTTGTTGTAATGATACCACATTAATCAGATAGAGAAACTGGTTGCAAATGTTCAGAATTAAATTATCTTCAAGACAGATCCCATTCATATTTAGTGCAAGTCTCCAAAGAGGGTTTATTTTGTTGTAATGATACCACATTAATCAGATAGAGAAACTGGTTGCAAATGTTCAGAATTAAGTTATCTTCAAGACAGATCCCATTCATATTTAATGCAAGTCTCCAAAGAGGGTTTATTTTGTTGTAATGATACCACATTA
>JAHWFP010078356.1:0-11510 GCA_023313725.1 Lithobius niger
TTGGCTAACTCATGGTGACGTCACGGCAAACAGCCATTGCGCATGGTTTAATCATATGATAAAAGGTAACTACTCTCCTCAAAATGGAATGAAAGCGAACAAAAAAAAAAAAAAAAAAATGAACCAGAAAACTAGATTAGTGTTTTCATCTCACAACTGCAAAGGAAAATAAAAAGGATTTCATCAATTTGGACCAAAAATATCTGATATCTACCCCAAAACTAAACTTGTTAAGAATTCTCGCCAAGCTTTTCGGCCGTATGAAGTCGTGTTATCAAACGACAAACATTTTTGCACAGCTAATCCCACCGACTAAGACTTCAAACATTAAAAGAAATAATTGAAAATTGCACAGTTAGCAATTTTCATATATTTCATTTAACCTTCGAACTGTTACACTGTGGATTAGCTTGGCGTTTGATATCACGACTTCATACGGCCGAAAAGCTTGGTGGGAATCCTTAACAAAGTTTTCTTTTGGGGTAGATAGTTCATCCGCTCCAACCAGTATTGGTAATAACTATCAAATCAGTTGGAACGGTATGGGGCAAAATGGTGTGAATATTTTAGAAATCCCAACAACAACAACTAAAGTGGTGACCCAAATGCGGTTGGCTTGACAGAAAATACATTCCAAGAACCAAAAAAAAAGAGCAATATTTTAATTATCATGAGATTTTAAACATGCAAATAAATAAGTCGTTGGCGTTAATGGAACAAAGGGAATGGAAACATTTCTTTCTGTCACGCATGTATAATCGCCTGGTATTCCTATAAGCCGTTCCTATAAGTTAACTTTCAACATTGATAACTGACCACTATTTGATGTGTATTTTGCTTACCACGTACCAAAGTATTTTGCTTTATGCAATGATTTTCCCACCTGCGCAGTTTTACTTTTGTTTGTTTTTCAGTACCGGTACTTCATGTTTGAAGGTATTGAAAGAAAAATAATGTTCAGCTAATTATACAATAAAAACTAGCTGAAGCCCGTGCTATGCACGGGTGGTGTTTGATACACGACGTGTATCCCGTCTAACTTTTGGCGCCCACAGGCTAGGAAACGGTGATGTTCGTTTGCTTCACTCACTCAATCAGCGCCTCCCTTGCTCCGGACGCCATGCACTTACATAACGTATGAATCTTTCCACCGGAAATAAAGGGAATACGCGTTTGCACACCGGAAATAAATACGCCTTTGTACAGCCAAGTGTAAATCGTTAGCCCGCCGGCTTTGTCAGTTTTGTTCAATATTTAACCGAGTTTCACTAATCCTTTAATTTTAATTATCTACAGCGACAGAACTTTTAGCCAGCGGTTTAATATTAATTTGTGTAGCCTATACGTGAAGCATTGTTTTCTCCGTTAAAAGTTACGGTTTCAGTTTTCGCACACTGACTACCAAACGCTAATTACCCCTGACCCAGACTCCATTCACTTTCATATGAATATTTCTACCGTAAAAATAAATAAATACGCCTTTATACAGCAAAGTCGAAACCTTTAGCCCACTGGCTTTGTCATTTTTTTTTCAAAATCTAACTGAGTTAAACTAAGACTTTTATTTTAATTGTCCACAACGACAACCCGGGAGCTGACGGGGTGTTTCACAGTGCCGACCATACCTGTTCAAACCCCCCCCCCCCCCCCCCCCCCCCCCCCAAAAAAAAAAAACGTGACGTGGTGACATGACATGAGGTTAACACACTTTTCTTAACTGTTGTTGGTGGCTTCAGTTGCTTCAGTATTGGTGGCTGGGGTGGCTTGATTGAAATACAACTATTGCTTGTCAGGGTACAAAGACTGCCCATTTACAACAATTTTCAAGCTGTTTCGCCACAAAGGTATTTATCCTCATCATCGTGAAATGCGCTCAACTCTGGTTTCAGATAAAGTACCAAAGCTAGTGGCCATGGAACAACAATGCAGGAGTTAAATAATGACTTTCTTAAAATGAAGTTACAATGAAGTGTGACAATTATTGAACTTGGCGGGCGGACCACTAGCGTGGTCCTTGATGGAAAAGTCCCGATCTGGCGGTATTGACGACGACTGTGGTAGTGTAAACCGTCTGGTTAGGGTGACCGTTTTACAACACTGCAACTAGTTTTTATTAATGTAGATGACAGAACAAAACACCATTGCTGAGTAAACACCATGCTAAACCACGTAGTATTACTTTGAATTGATAAACACGTATCCTGGACAGGCACATAGTTGAAGAAAGTAAATCTGAACACTACAATTCTTAATTTTCAGAGAAACACTCCATTTCCAGTGCCAGTTTGATCTCAGTTATTATCCCCTGGACGTGCATGAATGCTACATAATTCTACATTACGAACGTAAGTGTGTGTGTCTTTACGAAGTTTTTTTTTTTTTTGTAGGCCTTTTTTTATTGGTCACCTACTTTAGAAAAAAAAAATTTTTAATTTAATGAATTAATGAAGATGAAAGGAGCTTCGCCTTGTCTCCAGGCTAGCCACCCACCAAATGCAACATTTGGTCTCGCCAAGAACGTTCTGTCGCAACTGCCTCTCTTTGCTGCAGACGTCGCCACAACCACAGCAATGAGGTGAGCTCCTCACACCGGTTGCGACGTTGTCGCGAGACGTCTCTAGGCGCCTCACGACAACAAAGAGTGGCCGCACACCAAAATCGACAAAACGTCGCACGACAGGACATTTTGTCGAAACCTGTCTCAGCATGTGCAGACGTCTCCAAGACCATAGGAATGAGCTGCGCGCCACCAGGGACGTAAAGGTTTGGGTAAGGGGGACCAGCAACTAGCTGCGGATGCAGAACCAGCTCTCGGCACAAGGGCAAGCCGCCTGTGACGCGATTGACGTCATCCATCGTGGTTATCGTCCTCCATCTTAGTTCCCCCAGGGGATTCCCCTACCTTCCCACCTGCTGGAATGAGAAACGCGCCTAATACAGCGGAAGCATCGCGAAGTTGCAATCAAGTTTAAATTTATACAGACGATTACGATGTTCAACACAGGCACCCAGCGTTTTATTACAGATTTTTTTAATGTATTTTAGTATTCGAATCAGGCGGAATGCTGTTGTTAGTTAATAAATCGATTGAACGTTGTGTGTTACTTGCCTGTGTAAAACGAAGCGAGGATTTCAATATGGCGGGCGCGAGCAACCATCCTTGCGCATGCGCTGATGTTCTTTGCCGCTTGGCATGTTGGGATACAACACGGCGCTGACCTAGTTAGGGCAAGAAGGAACGCGAGAGCTTGTAGTTGCTGGTCCCCCTAACCCAAACCTTTACGTCCCTGGCATCACAGACCGGATGCGACGTTGTCGCGAGTCGTCTTTAGGCATCTCACGACTACAAAGTGAAGCTCCGTCTAATTTCGTCTGTTGGGGGTCTCTCCACCAGATGCGACATCTCGCGACGTTTCATCTTGCTACGACGTTTTGTCGATTTCGGTGTAGCGGCCACCCAAAGCGAAGCTCCTTTCATTTTCGTCTCGCGACCAAACACGTCGAGACTGTTTGACCTCCGCATGTGCCATGCTCAAATCACATGGTTTTTGTCATGTATTTTTTTCAGTTATGGACTTTTTGTTTATTTGGAGGTGATGGGGGGGGGGAGGGAGGAAGACGTTGAGGATATTTTTCCGCAATGGTTTGAGACCACTAGTTACAGACGCGAGCTCCTCAGCGAATGAGGCGTGCTAGTAAGTCTACTTCCTTCGGCCACGGGGCGTGTTTTCAAACAATGATATTAACTAAAAAAAATAATAAAAATTACTGGTAGAAGAAATGAAACTCGGTGAGAAGACACAAACATCACCCGTCGTAACGGTGGTCTTCACTGCAGTCCCCGGATTTCATGGAGGGTTTTTGTTTATTAATAACAGCGTTACTGTAAAATTTGACCTCAACCATCCATTTTAAAGCCGAAATTTAGACGCTTAATATCTCCGCCATCTGTGATATTTTTTGATATTTGGTATGTAAGCTTTTTTGGACTTGGTCAACAAGCATACCATAATTCATTAAAATCCGCTGAATCAAATAGGAGATCTGGACTTGTTCTGAAACCTGTGGCTTATTTGTACTGTTGGCACGACATGTTTCTACTACGCTTCCTACAGATCAAACTATTTGTCCTCTAAAGCTGGTTCTTAGCTCATTTTACAGGTAATGCTCTGTAGGTGTGCCCTTTCCATAAGGCTATTTCTAATTGGTCAAGTAGTTCAGGGGTTGGGGAGGCTCTAAACGACCAGTTTGATTGTATAACATTGTTTTAAACATTGTTATTGTGCAACAATTGCCAATCAGCAATCGCCATCTGCAAGACGTAAGTAGTATTATATGACCCTTCGAGTGGCTAGTACGTCGTTGTGTTACGTCCTCTAACACAAATCTATGCTAACAAGGGTCATACCCAACTTTTCCGTAACACTTCCAATGCTACGGCTATTTGTATTGGATGTTGTGTGCACGTTAGTATGGTGGGATGGTTTTGTATTGGATGTTGTGCACGCGTTAGTATGGTGGGATGTTGTGCCGGTGTTAGTATGGTGGGATGGTTTTGTATTGTGCGAGTGGTAGGTTGTATTGGATGTTGTGCACATGTCAGTATGGTGGAGGGAGGTTAATGATATTTTGCTGCGTCCAACTGGCTGGCAAACAAAATTGTCTAGCATGGGCTGGGTAACACTTTCAAGGTTACTGAGATGGTTTGTATGGGAATGCAAACTATTTTCTTCTGTACTTGGTTCCATCTTTACTGATGGTTCTGTCTTCGTCTGTGCTAAAAGAGAAATGTGCACGAAAGCATGGGCAGTACTCGCAATGCTATTGGAGCTTTTTAGTATGGTCTGTAGTGTGTACAAAGGCATGGACTCACGATGTTATTGGAGAGTTTTAGTAAGGTTGTGAACAAAAGCAAGGTGACTTGGTTCTTGACTGAAAGAAATTTTGTGTGGTTGTAGGATCAAGGCTGGTTCCGTCTTCATCTACACCTTGACTGAAAGAGAAAAATCTTTTGATTTGTTGGAGAACTTTTTGTTGTGATTAGTATATTAGAGGTTTTTCGTACCCCGTTTTAGGTGGTGGTTACGTGTTAAAGGCTATGGTGATTTTTTTAAACATCTGACAGAAAGCTTTGACGGTAGTATTTTGATACTGCATACATCAGCGTGAAAGGCATAGACTTACGATGCTATTGGAAGTTTTGTATGGGTTATAATGTGTACAAAAGCATAGAGGTAACGAGATGTTAGTTTTGTATAGGATGTAGTGTACGCAAAAGCATGAACTTACTATCTGTGTGTTAACTTCATGCTGTGTTTAAATTCGTGAAAATGACACAACTTTTTCCTGATAACACTTATTGTTGAAGTTGAAAAGGGCTACGACGTAGTGTGTACAATGGTAACACTTATGCTACTATTGGAGTTTTTAGTATAAGTTGTAGCGTTCTAGCCTAAGTCTTCATGCCATGGTTTAAATTCATGAAAATACCACAATTTTCCGTAACACTTACAATATTATTGTTGAAGTTGAAAGAGGCTAGGATGTAGTGTACAAAAGCATGGAGGTAACACTTAGGATGTTGTCTACTCACCGACGTTCTCTTTTAACATCTCTCCCTCCCCCATCTCTCGGAGTTGGGGGGGGGGGGGCACAGGTTATAAAAAAAATAACACTCTTCGACCGCCTTAGGTTATAACACTACAGCTCATACTAAAAACTCTAATAGCAACGTAAGTGTTACCATATTTTTGCGAACACTACCGATCAAGCTAAAACTCCAATGACTACTCATACTAAAACTCCAATAATATCGTAAGTGTTACGGAAAAAAAACAACACTCTTCGCCCGGCCTGCAAGAGAACGTCGGTGGAATGCAACCTCAAAATACTACCGTCAAAGTTTTCTGTTTAAGCTATGGGGGAAAAAAAAGTTGGGCAATTTTAATGAATTTAAATGAAGGTCTTAGGCATCTCCCAGAACTGAAGAAATGTATTTTATTAGGGAACCAAAAGATGAAAAGGTAACACTTTTATGTATTGAAGCTGAAATCAAAAACTATGGGTCCATTTTTGTACAAAAATGTATTAAGTAAGTTAACTCATCTTTATCTTAAAATTATGGAAAGGTGAGCTGCACCCCTTAACGGAAGAAATGTATTTTATTGGGGAACCAAAAGGTGAAACAGGTAACACTTTTATGTCTAAAAGCTGAAAGAAACCAGCACGAATCTTAGCTTATGACTTTGAAACTTCTCAAAAACCAACAAGTAATCGTATTGAAGCTGAAAGTATAGTCACGTTCTTACTTGACATATTTTATATAAGCGTTTCGTCTACCAAGCCCCACAACATATTTTTATTTCTATTATTTTGTTAGACGGCTATTACGGCTGGGAATGCCGAAACCTCCTTACCTTGTCACATTTATCACCACACAGCATTCGTTCTTTAATCATATGCGCGTTTTTGCCTCGCATTAATGTACAAACCCACCTACGAAAATTTACATTGGAACGTGGATAATGTAGTGATCTCCAGGCTACATTCTACCATAAAAGGTAACATAGTGGGCTACAGCTATCCGATTGACTAACGTATACATCTTTCGAATACCGAATGTGTGTATAAAAGACGAACATTTACGGACTGGCTGGTTGTCAACCACTCGGGGCAAACATCCACCAGCAAAACTTGTCCTTCTACAAAATGTGAGTATGTTTTTCCTATCCGAATCAGTTCTATAACACTCTTCTCTTATTCACGCTATGGCAGGTAAAACAATTGAATTTCTTACAGTTGTGACGTTTTTGTGAGCGTAAGGTATGGAAGTCATGCTTTTGTGTACCATAGCCAAACTTGATTTACGTAGGGTGATTTTAAACCTGTGTTTCGTAGGTGAGCACGCCTGGAAGTAGACTTCACTATTACACTATCACCGCTCAAAAGTCCAAGGTCACTGCTTAACCCTCTACCCTCAGATAGAGGCGGGAGGGGGAAGGCGATGCCTACAAGATGGTTTGCTGTAAACGGGGGGGGGGGGCTAAAACCGACTGTTGTGTTGTGCCGTTTCTGTTGTGAACGGGTGTTAAAACGTCTATCAATTCCGCAGGAGGCTACCTTACAAATAGTATGTGTTCCTGTTCAAGCTTCCCTCCCCCCCTCTGAGCCAGCTACTTCACACAAGAAAGTCGAGCGCTAAAAGATAGTTTAATTTTTCTTCTTTTCTTTTTTCTCTCAGCTGTTGCTCCAACATTGTTAGCGAAACAGTGGAAAGATGGGGGAGGGGTAGGGTGGATGCTTTTACGGCCCACTTGCAGCTTTGAGCCAGAATGAGAAATTTATCACTACAAAGTGTAATGGGAACACTGTTTTCATGTTGTGAGAAGCCCACAATTGCTGACAGTGAGTATATTCCTGAGTAGCAATGTTAGACTCCTTCAGCGTTGAATAAAATGCCCTGTGTGGTGGAAAGAACAATTTGATCTGAGCATCCTCAATACCATTCGTCCTTAAAAATTGTCTTATGATGACGTGTCTTAAGACTTCTCCTTCTGAAATGGAGCAATGCGAAAGCTGTTTTATACAACTCCGCTTTTTTTTTATTTAATTTCCCTCTAATGCAAAGGCATTAGCATGGGTGTTGATTATCGTGTTGTTGTTGGTTTGCTTGGGGTGGGTTTTTGGTTAATAGCCCTCATCTTTTGGTTGTCGACAAAGAAAATGTTAAAAAAGGCGAATTTTAATAACTTGTTTCGTCCCTTCTTCGGTACGAACGAGATAAACGTAATTTTTTGCACCATTACTGAATCTCCAATTCTAACAGTCATGAAAGAGTTGGAAGTAGCCAAATTTAGCATTATATGTGTTAGAGGGCGTAACAGAATGCCGTACTAGTCTGAATTTGGGGTCTTGAGTAAAGAGATCCAAGGAAACAGATTGGGAGCCAGCATCCTTTTCCCCCATGCGCTGAGAGGTGAGATCGCCAACAAAGGTTTCCCCTCTTCCCTTAAAACTCCAATAACATCATAAGTGTTACGGAAAAAAATAACAACACTCTTCGCCCGCCTTAGGGTATTACCCTACAACTCATATAGCTAAAACTCCAATAAAGCTAAAACTCCAATAGTATCGTAAGTGTTATGTGTAAATGTTACGGGGAAAAAGTTGGCATCCTATACAAAATTAACATGTCGTTACGCCCGGTCTGTGGCCCCCCCGGGAGACGGGGGAGGGGGAGATGTTAAAAGAGAACGTCGGTGAGTAGACAACATCCTAAGTGTTACCTCCATGTGTTTCTACACTACATCATAGCCTCTTTCAACTTCAACAATAATATCGTAAGTGTTACGGAAAATTGTGGCATTTTCATGAATTTAAACCACAGCATGAAGACTTAGGCTAGAACGCTACAACTCATATAAAAACTCCAATAGCAGCGCAAGTGTTACCATTGTACACAATACGTCGTAACCCTTTTCAACTTCAACAATAAAGGTTATAGGGGAAAAAATTGTGTCATTTTCACGAATTTAAGCAAGGGCATGAAGTTAACACACAAATCTTAAGTTCATGCTTTTATGCACACTACATCCTATACAAATCTAACATCTCGTTACCTCCATACGTTTGTGCATAGTATATCCCATACAAAATCACTCTAGCCTCTTTCAACTTCAACAATAATATCGTAAGTGTTACGGAAAAGTTGTGGCATTTTCATGAATTTAAACCACAGCAATGAAGACTTAGGCTAGAACGCTACAACTCGTACTAAAAACTCCAATAGCAGCATAAGTGTTACCATTCTACACACTACGTCCTAGCCCTTTTCAACTTCAACAATAAGTGTTATCAGGAAAATATCATTTTTACGAATTTAAACACAGCTTGAAGTTAACACACAGATCGTAAGTTCATGCTTTTGCGTACACTACATTCTATACAAAACTAACATCTCGTTTCCTCCATACTTTTGTACACAGTATAACACATACAAAACTTCCAATAGCATCGTAAGTCTATGCTTTTCACGCTGATGTATGCAGTATCAAAATACTGCCATCAAAGCTTTCTGTCAGATGTTTAAAAAATCACCATAGACTTTAACACGTAACCACCACCTAAAACGGTGTACGAAAAAGCTCTAATATACTAATCGCAACAAAAAGATCTCCAACAAATCAAAAGACTTTTCTCTTTCAGTCAAGGTGTAGATGAAGACGGAACCAGCCTTGATCCTACAACCACACAAAATTTCTTTGTCAAGAACCAAGTCACATTGCTTTTGTTCACAACCTTACTAAAACTCTCCAATAACATCGTGAGTCCATGCCTTTGTACACACTACAAACCATACTAAAAAACTCCAATTGCATTGCGAGTACTGCCCATGCTTTCGTGCACATTTCTCTTTCAGCACAGACGAAGATGGAACCGTCAGTAAAACTTTCTCTTTTAGTACAGATAAAGATGGAACCAAGTACAGATGAAAATAGTTTGCATTCCCATACAAACCATTTCAATAACTTTGAAAGTGTTACCCCAGCCCATGCTAGCCAATTTTGTTCGCCAGCCAGTTGGACAGAGCAAAATATCATTAATCTCCTTCCACCATACTGACGCGCGCACAACATCCAATACAACCTACCACTCGCACAATACAAAACCATTCGACCAAACTAACACCTACACAACATCCCACCATACTAACACCCGCACAACATCCAATACAAAACCATTCCACCATACTAACGTGCACACAACATTCAATACAAATAACCGTAGCATTGGAAGTGTTACGGAAAAGTTGGGTATGGCCCTTGTTAGCATAGATTTGTGTAAGAGGACGTAACACAAAGACATACTAGCCACTCCAAGGGTCATATAATACTACTGACGTAGACTGAAAAATAAAGGGTTTGTTTCCTTAATGGTTTCTGTATAAGAAGACACCATACGACAGTGTATCTTGCCAAGAAACTGTAATTGATAAAGATACAAAACATTAAAACACGCTAATCTAAACTGCATGCTATGCCAACGTAGCACGAATTAGAAAAATACAAAATCGTTGTCTCCTTAAGGTAAGGTTTAACTGATCCGAAGACAAAACAGCAAAGGAACACAAATAAACTTTCCTGTTAGGTTTCAGATACTGCAGTGTTACTGTACTGTTTAGTCCACGTGAAATCTTAATGTATCCAACCATCATACACGTAAATGCAATTAAAGCCAAGAACGCAAATTTCAAAACTCGTCATTCCCAAACAAAGGAAGAATAATGTAAGGCTACACACTCGACTATTTTCTTGGCTAAATTGTACAGTGTTCTTCAGTCACGTCGTCTACTTTCCGTTCATCACCCTACTGATCATACACATTTTTTAGGATTTTCAAGCACTTTTCCAGGCATGGAATTTCATTATTACTTTCCAGGACTACCACGAACCCTGAATTACCTATAGAGCTGCGCTAAGCACGCTAAGGTGATTATTTTTTAAGCATTTCCCAGTTATGTCGTTAGCCAAGTGGAAAGCACCGGTCATCAGCTGATATATCGTGTCCAAAAGTAAAAATGGTAAAAACATTTGACAACAGCAGTAAGATTTCACGTGGAGTAAACAGTACAGCAACACCGCAGTATCTGAAGCCTTACATGATAGTTTATTTTTGTTCCTTTGTTGGTTTGACGTCGGATTAGTTAAACCTTATACCTTAAGCATCAAACGAGTTCGTGTTTTGTTTTCTAATATTTAATGGTCCGACTTAAAAAGTAAAACAATTTTAGGTTTAAGAAAATCTCTAACTCCTCAGAATATCTGTAAGCATTATCATACACGGCAATAGCCGTGTATATATATGAATCAAGTCCTCTCTCCAGCAAAACTAAAACTATTAATTTCTCCGTTTCTATCCAATATATTTCGACCAAACTTGGCCAGGTAGTAGATAGCAACTTTTTCCAACTTTACAACAACTTTTATGCAATTCCGTGCAAGAGTAAACGTAGGGAGCCACACATAAATTTGAAAACTGTTCACTTCTTGTTGTTGTTGTTTTGGTTCTTGTTCTTGTTCTTGGCTGAACACGATTTCAGGAAAAAACTACTGCACCTACCTAAAATCTGAAACATGATCTGAGCCAGAAATTGTCCTGGGCTACAACCTTAAATGGACCACTTTTTCGATTGTGGAGTTACGAGACCCTAAACGATCATTTTGATTGTTTTACATTGTTTTAACCATTGTATTTAGGGAACAATGCCACTCGGCTAACTCCAGATTCATTCTTCGTGCACGTGTTATATCGTAAACAAGGTACACGGATTACAAACAAAAACATCAAGTGTGCCGTTAAAAAGAGGTTATATGATTGAATTTTCATTGTTAAAATGTACACGGATAAAAATTGATGATTTTTTAATTGAAATAATCAAATGTACAATTGAGAAAATTGCATCTGTTTAAGTGCTGTTGTGCTTTACCAATCATATATTTAAAACGTAAAGC
>JAHWFP010078357.1:373-16717 GCA_023313725.1 Lithobius niger
ATCTGTATGTTGAAGATTGTCGCAATAAAGGAATTACAAACTATGTAAAATATTCAATGTACAGCCACATCTTTCAGACAGAGTTCAACATCGATTTTCATCAATGAAAATCCGACATCTGTGGTAATTGTGCTGAATACGCTGCTATTCTGAAGAAGTAACAAAAACTCACGCTCGTCACTTGAAAAGGAAAGCTGAGACTAGGGAAGAATGGGATAAAACAGAAAGGTTTGTGCTGCTGAAACTGCCATAGTATGTTTTGATCTTGAAAATGTTCTAGCATTGCCACGAGCTGATGTATCCAACTTTTCTAAAAAACGTAAACTCAACGTGTATAATATGACTGCACATTACAACATTGACAATAATAAGCAAGGATACTGTGCTATCATTCTGGCATGAGTTCCAATTTGGCTGCGCAGGAAATGACGTGGCTAGTGATGTCATGCATATTTTAAAGAAAATAACAAGAGCATAACCCTGGTGTAACGTATATTGTTGTGGTCCGATTCCTGCGTTCCGCAAAATCGAAATTCCCACATGTCAAGTCCCTTAAGGGAATTCATGGTGAAGCATTGTAAAATATTGAACATTGAACAAATATTCTGTGAACCAGGGGCCACAGCACAGTCCAAGAATGTGACAACCTTCATGGTCAAATTGGGCGCTGCTTGAAAACCAGTGAGATGTACTTACAACTTTTCAATTTCTTATTTCCCATCATGAACAGCATGTAAGGGTTTGTAAAGAACATTATCTAACAACTCTAGCAGTAAGTGCAAAAATATTTCGTACCATCATGAAACCAAGACTCAATTGACAGTTACACCTGGAATAAGTAAAAGTCACACACATGTAAAGAAGTCTAAAGAAAGTAAAAAGAGAATAAGGGATCAAATTCATTTTCAAGGATAGAATCCCACTATTGCTGAGGGGGGGGGATTGCGGCTTAATGGCGTGTCGACAACGTGGTCATTAGCGCCAACCTCAGTCACAGTGCAGTGGTCCGGGTTGCCACTGCACCACACATTACAGAGATGTTACTCAAACCCCTAATCTAAATATTGTCATACATCTGTACCTCCTGCAAAAATTGAAAAACACCGGACAGGAGGACAGACTTATCGCCCAACTGACGCGCAATGTCATGCGGAAGATGGAAACGACGACGAAAACCATCAAGATGGCGACAATCAACAAGGAAGTGCCGGACCGTAAGTGGCCGTCGACACCAATAACATTCAGGAGGGGCAACTCCCCGCCAATAGAAACAGTGAGTAAGTCGGGTGTGACCAATGCGCAAACGGGCCAACACAACCTCCTCACGGCGACTGCGGCGACACGCCGAGTGCCATTCCTCGACGGTGCCCTTAATAGCTAGTAACTTATTACCGTCCTGTCTGTCCCACAAGGTCTGCCAAAAAGCGTGTAACCTCAGACGAAGAGCTGGAAAGGCGTCTGAGGGAACAAGGCTGAGATCCCTTTCGAGAGGGCCAGAAAGGGCCCGTTTCGCTGCAGAATCAGCCTGCTCATTTCCACCAATCCCAACATGGCCCGGGATCCAGCAGAAAAGTATGGTTTTCCGCTAGCCAGGCAAGCGGGAAAGCAAAGCTTGGACACGTTGTGTCAAGGGGTTCCGAGGATTGTAATTCGCCAAGGACTCCAGGGCACTCATGGAATCGCTAAAGACAATAAAATGGGTGTCCTGAAGGTCAAGGATCCATTGCTATTGCTGAGCTAACGCCAATATCTAATATCTAAAGAGCTATGTAAGTTTACTAAAATATGTACGATCTGTATGTTGAGGCTTGTACTAAAGCTGTACCTATTCCCCTTAAGACGCCCATGCACAGACATACAGTATATTTAACAATAAATTTAACATAGGGTTTCATCGATAATAAGGAAAGGCCAACTGAGGAAGAAATGAAAGAGTATAGTAACCAGCTCTTTGCTATAGGCGGGAAGGTTGTTTACAAGTTTCACTCGTGCGTCAGTCACACGTAAACAATTATTGCAGGTCGATCTTCCACAACAATGGCTTCAAAAGGAATGACGTTAGATTAACAGAGCTTAAGATTTGCTGAAGCAGCAGCAAAAGAAGTTGCGTCATCAGTTCCCAACAACGTAGATGGATGGTAGATGCCTTTGTCGCATGCCTACTGCCTCGTTTTGATTTTCCAGTTCATAAATCATAATGAAAACGTGGGTAAATTTTTTTCCCCCAAGAAATCCGAATGAAAGTGTACTACATATGTATGGTTTGCCTACGGGCTGCCATCTTCCGTCTGTTTTTTTGTTGGTAGAGAATTTAGTGCATTCTAGATAGCGGAAATCTCTCCTCGTTTATAGTTGTTGACATTGTCAATTAGGGGGGGGGGGGAGATGAGGCTTAATGGCGCGTCGACAGCTTGGTCATTAGCGCCAACCTCAGTCACAGTGCAGTGGTCCGGGTTGCCACTGCACCACACATTACAGAGATATTATTTAAACCCCTAATCTAAATCTTGTCATACATCTGTACCTCCTGCAAAAATTGAAAAACACCGGACAGGAGGACAGACTTATCGCCCAATTGACGCACAATGTCATGCGGAAGATGGAAAGGACGACGAAAACCATCAAGATGGCAACAATCAACAAGGAAGTGCCGGACCGAAAGTGACCGCCGACACCAATAACATTCAGGAGGGTCAATTAGGTTAGTTCAGTTTGGGCAGTTCAGGTTAGGTTGGTTAGGGGAGATTTTTCTGTCCAGAAACCACAAGGAACATGGCGGTCCGTGCATAACAATCATAGTTACTAAAGTACAGTGAACTTTGAACGCAGATTTTTAGGCGAAAAAAAACATTTGCCCATTTTTTTTTATTACGATATTCTGAACCGGAATGTCAACACGAATCAGTAGGTACGCGAGATTAGTTGCTAGTGGTGAAAGTAGTTCTGCATAATTACGGTATTTTTGTTCTTATAATGTTGACAAATTAATAATCATGAATTAGACAACCTTTATCTTCATAAAAGGGGAATAATTTTATTTTCTTTGAAGATGCTGTAGCAAGTTCGAGTAAAGCACTGCAACCATTGGATGATGACCCTGATAGCTTCAAAGAGTCCGAGAGCGAGGAGTCCAACAGCTCCCAAGCATCTGACCCTACCTACGAACCAACCATTCAGAAAATTAAAGATGCAGCGATTTTAGAGAAGAGCCTGTACTTGTCAGAGACACAAGGGGACAAATTGCACGGGGTAACGTCTGCAGGCTCTGTAGGCCATTAGCTAATCCTGATGTACTGACCAGTTTTCGAGCCCCGACCGTTTGACCTGCTGTGGGACTTAGCCATTTACTGCCATTGGGAGGGGACCATGAAAAGATGTTGCCTGCAGCTGCTGTAGGTGTAAAACCAAGAAAACGTTAAGTTGAACCATAGTGGGTGGAAACTGAATGAAAGAAAGGTGAAAAGAGGGTGTGGGTCACCTTATTGTTGGTCAAGAGAAAACTTTGTTCCAGGTAACGCCCTGCCACATAAGGTGTCGCAACAAGTGCAACGAGAAGGTGACATCTGGCCAAAGACAAGTAATATTTCTGAGATATTGTTATCTTGCTGATTACATACGACAGAGAGACTTCATGCATGCCAACACTGATATAAGAACACAGGCACTACTGCATCACGAAACCCTCGTAGAAAGATGTCTAGTTTGGCCCCCAGACCTGCTCATTAGGGAAATGGTGGCGACTTTGTTTGAGAAGTGATTTTAATTGCAATTGTACTCCTAAAAACGGTAAGCCCAACCACTTTTGGATAAAATGTCCCCAAAAAGAAAATGGCTGCCAAAATTCAAAATGGCTGCCAACGAAGCAATAACTAAGGTTTTAAACGCCCCCAAAGTTTTGTCACATATGCTTTTCATGGTTTTCGAGGTCGCAAAACCCATTTTTACACTCTAAAATACACTTGGAATAATAGGATTCAAAATGGCCACCAAAAATGCATCGCGGGCTACAAAGTTGCGCAGAAATTTGTGTAATGCATGGTTTTTTGGGATTACAAAGTTGGAGAACCTACTTTTCCCTAACAAAACATACCTGAACTGTTTTATTCAACTGGCATTTTATAAAAAGTTAAAATTAAAGACTTTTCGATTCACCCCTACAGCTATTAGCTATGTGTATGTCGTTTTTAGGTTTCTGAAATAAGAGTTGAAAGATCAGATATTATATCCTAGAATTAATTATAGTTATGATACTATTATACTGTATCATAAAATATGAAAAATATTAATTGCATTATAATAAACATTTCATATAAGTCGTATAAAAATTAATTTCAGTACATTTCTTTTTCTGTTTTGGTAGAATAATGGAGAGCGATTGTTTTGAAGAGAGTAGGCATCTTGAAAGCTGCACATCTACTTCACATTCACATGAATCATTTCTACAACTAACGTTTTGTCCCTCCTATGTTGATAACAGCGAATCAATTGCGTGTAGAATTTGCTTTGCTGTATGCACTCACAAGAATGCCGAAAGAAAATTGTTTGAGACTGTAGCAGACAAGAAGAAATTTAAATCATTTGCCCTTCGGTGGGCTAACGTTGAACATAACTATAATCTAGTTTATAGTAATACTTACTGGGACTCTACAAAAGAATTATATGCCCATAAAAGATTCAAAACTTATTTCTTTCGTGAAGCACTACTTGAAGCTCAAGTACCTATTTTGGACCGTCCATCATTGTCGGATATGACAGAAGTTCAACAGACTGTTGAAAGTGCAGGAGAAAGCTTAGCATCGGGCACAGAGACACCTAGAAAGAGTTCTCGGAAAAGACTAAAGTATACTTCTTCTTGGTATGATGTTGAGAAGAAATCGTGCATTATCTGCCAGGAAAGTAAAAAAAAACTACAAAAGGAAAACCAGTCCCTCTCTCAACTATAACGAATGTTGACAAGGCTACAGAAACCTTACATAGTTTTGCAGATGTACATGTCGAACAAAATACAAAGTACAAAGATAGTGGTCAACGCATCTTACTCACACTGACAACAAAAAGTCTATTTGCTGCTGACGTTTCATACCATAGAGACTGCTACAGGAGCTTTACAGCGTCATCATGGAAGAGGTTCAGTGAATCTTCATGTGAAATAAAAATCCAGAAAAAGGATGAAATGGATGAATTTTTCCAACTCGTTAATATTCATGTTATAAAGAGAAGAGAAATACACACACTATCCCAGTTGTCAGTAGCATGCAATCAAATAAGGTCTGTGGTAGGTTTACCAGCACTACGTAGTACAGATTTACGAGAACTGCTGAAAGAGAGGTTTGAAGATAAGATTCGTTTTGGATCTTCTAGGGGCAAGTCTGGCTACGTTTTCTCATCGGACATCAATGCTGCAGCTGTTTAAGTTCATCCATTAATGGTGGTGGTATACCCACGTCGCTAATGCTCAGGAATTGTGGTAGAACAGTGCATGATTCAATAGAAAACAGTAGAAAAACTATTCAGTGGCCACCAACCCCTTAAACTATTATTGAAGCAAATACAGAGTTGAACACAGAACTGTTCAACTTGCTTGCTTGGATCATCGAACCGAAAGCGCCACTTGATGATAAAGGCATGGTGACATTATCAGCCAAAGGTAAGAATGTCAAGCTAATCAAAATTGCTGGCGATTTACAGAGCCTCCTTCCAAATGCACAACCCTTACTAGAGCAAGTTTTGTTATCTTTAACACTGCATCGTCAAACTGGTTCAAAGCGTGTTGTTGATGGAATCCATAAACAAGGGCATGGTATTTCTTATTCGGAGACTATTTTCATTGAAGATAAGTGGGCTGAGTGGTCTCAAAGTTCAGGTATTGGTACACCATCAAATATTCTACCAAGATTTAATGTCACCCATGTTGTAGATAACAGACTGGAATAATAAAGACAAAACTAGCTGCAACGAAACACACAATACAAACACAATTCTTAGTCAACATAAAGTGCAAGGGCTACAAATCAGTGAAGATGCACGATCCAGTGTATTGGTAAATCCTGACTACAATTATGATCGAAAGCAACACCGTTCATACAAAGCTAAACCCAGCGAGCTGCCAACTTTCTTTGGTTCTGTGAAAAATTGTAATCCTGTTGCTGTGAAGTACATTGAAACTGATGATTTGCCACAGACTAAAAGTGAATTGTCATCAAAGATACCTTTAGCATGGGTCATGGCTCGACACAAAGTGAACGATCCATCTGAACAGGATGTGCCGGCATGGAGTGCATTTCAATAAATGACAACTAGGGAGGCACCACCAGGAGTTAACATTGGCTACTGTCCTCCAATTGTAGAACCTACAACCAAGATGAATGTCATTTTACATGTAATTAACAGAACGATTCAGTATATGACAGAACTAGATCTAGAATATATATATTTGGAAGTGGATCAAGCTATCTACAACAAAGTTCGGCAAGTGCTGTTCAAGTTTAAAAAGGAAGGCTCATCTAGATTTGATAACATAATAGTACGCATGGGTGGCTTTCACTTGCGTATGTGTATAATGCGTGCCATTTATTGTCGCTTCAAAGGGTCTGGAATTGTAGAGCTTCTTTCAGAGTCAGCAGTTGCAGCAGAAGGAACAATAAAATCTGGTTTGGATGCTAAGGATGTCAAGTTGGGAACCATCTATCTAAAATATTGTGTTTGAAGCAATCATGAGAACCAAGCTAGACTACATACAAAATACAATTAATGACACAGACTTCAAACGAACTCCTTACCAACCAAAAGGAGCCAATAGCAGACTCTACTTCACCTGTGCAAGTAAACCAGTTGTGCGATGATGAGAGCAGTGTTCGATCATTGAATGATGTCATTGCTAATTTACGAACTAAAGTGTCATATGACAACTTAAAATATGTAGTGGATCATCCTGATATGAAACTATATGCTGTTTTGGAAGGGGATATGACAATGTGGATGGATAGTTTACCGGAACTTATAGAGATTCTAATGAATCTTGTGCATTTTCAAAGGGTAGGAGACAATGAAGGGATTATGGAATGCTGTTATTCTTTTCTCCCATGGTGATTTGGACTTAACCGTGACAGATATGTCCGCGACCTGAGCTGGATGTATCTAATCACAAAGACCTAGAAAGCAGAAACCCAGCAGCTATTAAGTATCTAAAAGAAGGTGTAATAACTGGGTCTGTAACAGGGCTTGCACACTTAAAGCAACCTATGGATCAGTTAATTGAAACTATAAACCGCTTTTCTAAAGGTATGGGAGGACTTTCAGGAAAAACTGAGAATAAGGGAGCCAGTGAGCGCTGGATGGTAATTAACCATCATATGGCTGCCCCTTACAGAACATATGCAAACAAAGCTGAATATGCTTAAATCACACAAGCATGTGGAACTTGGATCCATTTGGATGAAGGAAGACGAAGAGGAAGTGCAGAGGATAGTAGCAGGACTGGGGGCTTGATCTTTGGACTCCTAATCAGCCTATCGTGCAACTTCACACTGGAATTGTTGCAACAGCAGAGATGGTGGAGAATGTGAGAACAACAAAAGAACGAGGTGAGCTAGCATGAAAAGAATTTTTCAGTCGAGTAGCAAATAATACGACATCAGTGGGTGCTACTCTAAAGTTTACCGACCCTATAAAGAGAGAGTTGGTAATCACGTTTGTGGACATGCAGAAAAAGTCAAAGAAGATATCCGTGCATCAAGATGAGAGTGCATCCTACGCTGAAATACTTACTTTGTACGATGGGAAAGAGCTACCACTTCGATCCCTGTTTGACTGGCCTATCACTGAAGTACCATGGGCCATTTGTAATGAAAATAAGGAGCAGAGGTCATCCAACAAATCACTATTCCGTAATAACCTGCAGTTGCTATCCCCTATAGCACCTACATCTCCACCATCTGACATTGAGGAAACTATTGTAGATATGATGCGTTATATCAAGATGATCCCAATTACAGAACTTAAACCACCAACATTCAGGGAGTGGTTTCTTAGGATAGCCAGTGTTCTACGGTTACTGCCTGGGGATACCCTTCACCTCATATTTGATGATTATAGTGAAGACCCAGAATACAGAGTCGTATCAAAAGGTAGACCAGAATCTGGGCGAGAAAGATACATTAAGAACATTTCTCAAAGGCTCCCCAAAGCAAATGAATGGCTACACTTCTTAAGTAGAAGTTCCAATAAACTGAAACTGACGCTGCATCTTGCTGATTTTATTCTGTCAGGAGAATCTGGACTAAGTAAAGCTGTCTATGTGACGAAAAGAAGTGAATGTTTCTACATCCCAACTGATGGATTACGTGAAAGTGAAGAAGTGACTCATCTTCATCACAAGCAACGAGAGGCTGATTTGAAAATACCCGTTCACATTGACCACTCTTTTAAAACGAGAAAATGTGTTTGCATTGATTCAGAAGATACAGACGTTTACATTCTTACTTTATTTGCTACATCTCGTTTATCAAATAATGCAAAGGTGTACTTCAAACAAGGAAAGTTATCATCGAAAGATGGAATTACCTACCACAATGTCTTTGCGCTTGCCTCTCACATTAGTGCAGATATATGCAAATTGCTTCCTGCTCCTCATGCACTTAGAGGAGGAGACTACACTCATTCTACGGACAATCTAAAACAACAATCTCCACGGCGATGCAGAAAAAACCATTACTATGGAATTACTGAAAGGTTTGTACACAACTTGTGCTGACCTTGATGAACTGGTGGATTTCATTCTTCACGTGGTGTATAACAGACCAATTAAAGAAAAAACACCTGGCGAAGCAAGATTCAATATGCGGCTTATGCAAAAAAGTGGTAGCCATGTTCACACCACCTAATCGACTACCACCTGATAGTAAGTCAATAAAGCGTGTGAACTGTGTAGCGTACAGCTACTACAACTGTCTTCATGGTGACGTCATGCCACTTAATCCACTTGAGTATGGTTGGACAGTTCAAGAAAAAGTTTTAACCCAACCATAGTTTGGTATGAGGGACCAGCACTTCCAGATTTGACTGAAATGGAAAATATGCAAATACTGCTAATCAGAGTTGAACCTGTTGTGCCGGGGTCACAGTTGCTGCCGCAGGAGTTATCAGACTTTTCCTTTATGGATAAGGGGGGGGGGGGGGTGAGGCTTAATGGCACGTCGATGATTCCGATGAAAGAGACAAGTGATTCAGATGGAAGCTATCACTTTGAAAGTGACTGTGACAGCAATTATAAGTGAATCGACATTCTATTTTTGATAAGCATATGTATATTACTTTAACCCTATGTTGAATAATCTAGTATGATTTTCGGCAATTATAGTATAGTGGGGTCTAATCTGTTATTAAGATACTAGTCATGATCTAGTCAAGGTTGAAGGGCTAGTGTCAGTAAGTATTACAGTGTTATGAACGTTTGTGCATTCATATCACATTCGTTTACATAAAGTAAATAAACAAAATTCTATAGTGAATATTGAGTGACAATGCAGAACTTCTTTTAGTTTTACTATGTTTTTTAATTGAACCAAGTCGTTTGGGGAATTTTAGTGAAAAAGTAGGTTATCTAACTCTGTAACCCCCAAAAACCATGAATTACACAAATTTCTAGGCAACTTAGAAGCCCACAAAACATTTTTTGCCGCCATTTTGAATTTCAGCCGCCATTTTGCATCCTATTAGTCCAAGTGTAAAAATGGGTTCTGCGACCTCGAAAACCATGAAAAGCATATGTGACAAAACTTTGGGGGCCGTTTAAAACCTTAGTTATTGCTTCATTGGCAACCATTTTGTTTTTGGGGGCATTTTATCCAATAGTGGTTGGGCTTACCGTTTTTACGAGCACAATTGCATGTAAAATCACTTCTCAAAACAAAGTCGCCACCATTTCCCTGATGAGCAGGTCTGGGGGCCCACCTAGTCTACTACTTTCTAGCTTCCTCTTAATGGTAACAGTGAATGTTTGCAACACTATGTTCCTTAACACTCTTGGGATTAAAAAAGGAATTGAGATATTGTGCTGGCAAAGTGAACGACGGAAAATGTTAGCACTGGGAGTACGGTGTGGGAAACACGTGAAAAATGCTTATCAGACGACGTAAAGAACGGTGTGCAAAAACTTATCGAACAGTTTCCCACTGTTCCATTACTTTATTGTCGAAAGGACACTAACAGACTGTACTTATCGCCTGTCCTCAATGTAAGACTAATGTATAATGTTTAGGAACAATGCTGTGCCAATCCACAAACGACCAAAGTTACTAGCTATATCAAAGAAAAATTGTTCCCGTCGTAAGAAAACCCAACATCATGGAAAGTTGGATTTCCTTTGATGTGGAAATACAAAGGATTGTTTAAAAATTCTATTCAAGCAACATTTCACCCACCAGTAAAATGATTTTGGACAAAGTAAAAGAGCGAACAAATGAAACAGCAAATCCTGTTAATATTTGCTCTACCATGATGTGTAAAATCTTTTTAAAAATGGGATTTCGTTATTAAAAAAAACCACAAGACAACAAGACTGTGCTCACAGAAGAACCAAGGATCAAGGAATGGCACCATTCTTATATTTAAAGTATTAAGTGTATCGAGCGCAAGGACGAAAAATCATGTTTGGATGAAACGTGGTTCTACACAGGCGATCATCAAAGAGAAGCTAGGATGACAAAACTCTGAAAAGCAAACGCAAAGTGTTCCCTTAACACAAAGGAGAACACATTATTATCGTAGGAGCTGGTTCTGATGCTGGATGCATGACCAATTCATTGTTAACTCTGCGTACGAAAAAAAAAAGAAGGCAGTCTGGACTATCACAAAGGCATGGGTAGTCATGATTTTTAGAAGTGGTTCGTGGCCGTGTTGATACTGAATCTACCCCCGGGGGCAGTCGTTGCTCTTGACAACGCCAGCTACCACTCCCGAAAAAGCATAAAACTCCCCAAAAAACCTGGAGAAAAGGAGTCATTTCGGAATGATTTGCAGCTCATAATTTCAACCACCCTGCAAAAGTCACTACAGCTCAGCTTGTTCAGTTGTTATTAAAGCCTGGTATTGTTGAAAAATATTTTGGAGACAGCAAAGTAAAAGAACTAGGTTTTCAAGTATGGCGTCTGCCACCTTATCATTGCCATGTAATCTCAAAGTTTTTGTCAGATGTAACAATGATGATTTTGCTGGAGAAACAGGGGTTCTTGACGTCGCACCTATAGCGATTTGTGTTGTTTTTTATGTGTTTTACTGATGAAGGTTCTGGGAAGGAACTGACAATTTTAGTGGATGTAATTAAATGTATGGAGGGCATCCCGTGGTCCAGAGGTTTTCTCTATTGATTAAATCCCTCATATAAAAGGGTTAGATAAGTAACTGCAGACCACTGGAAGAAGTACATTAAGCACATTGTTACTGAAGGAGACAAAACATTATTTGTTCAAGTTGATAATGTTATTATTGCATTGCCTCAAGTCCAGACATTTGTAATAAACGATGAAGTGGGGGGGGGGGGGGTGATGCTTAATGGTGGGTCGACAGCTTGGTCATTAGCGCCAACCTCAGTCACAGTGCAGTGGTCCGGGTTGCCACTGCACCACACATTACAGAGATATTATTCAAACCCCTAATCTAAATCTTGTCATACATCTGTACCTCCTGCAAAAATTGAAAAACACCGGACAGGAGGACAGACTTATCGCCCAATTGACGCACAATGTCATGCGGAAGATGGAAACGACGACGAAAACCATCAAGATGGCAACACTCAACAAGGAAGTGCCGGACCGTAAGTGGCCGCCGACACCAATAACATTCAGGAGGGTCAACCCCCCGCAAAAGGAAACAGTGAGTAAGTCGAGTGTGACCAATGCGCAAACGGGCCAACACCACCTCCTCACGGCGACTGCGGCGACACGCCGAGTGCCATTCCTCAACAGTGCCTTTAATAGCTCGTAATTTATTGCCGTCCTGTCCATCCCACGAGGCTTGCCAAAAAGCGTGTAACCTCAGACGCAGAGATGGAAAAGCGTCCGAGGGAACAAGGCTGAGATCCCTTCCGAGAGGGCCAGAAAGGGCCCGTTTTGCTGCAGAATCCGCTTGCTCATTTCCACCTATCCCAACATGGCCCGGGATCCAGCAGAAAATCACGGTTTTCCGCTGGCCAGGCAAGCGGGAAAGCAAAGCTTGGACACGTTGTGTCAAGGGGTTCCGAGGATTGTAAGTCGCCAAGGACTCCAGGGCACTCATGGAATCGCTAAAGATAATGAAATGCGTGCCCTGAAGGCCAAGGATCCATTCCACCGCCAAACCGAGAGCCAAAAGCTCTGCAGAAAACACAGAATAGCCTGATGGAAGGCGATAGGCAACCGTCACTCCCTTACAAACACAAGCACAAGCCACGCCAGCGTCTGACTTCGACCCATCAGTAAACAGCCGCTGATAACCGGCGTACTGAGAACACAGCCGCCGGAACTCCTGTTAATACCTTGTTGGTAGAGTGGAACCCTTCGGGAGGGACGCCAGAGCGAAAATGAAAATGCCACTTGGGACAAGCCAAGCGGCTACGGCATCCCCCCAAGCCTCGAGACTGTGACTGAGGTTGGCGCTAATGACCACGTTGTCGACGCGCCATTCAGCCTTAAATCCCCCCCCCCCCCCCAAGCCTCAAGACGCTGGGCATTTCAAAGGCTATCTCCTGACAGGACTGCTGGAGCCTATCGCGGAAATCACCCTTACCCACCCTGCGTCTACCGACTCGCAAGTCTGGCCCAAAAACCATGGACCAAGCAGGACTGGATTCCACAGCACGTAAACGCACAGCATACCGAATGGCCAGCTTCCGCCGACGAATGGCCAAAGGTGGCTCCGAGGCCTCAGCATAGAGGCTGACCACTGGAGAAGTTCGAAATGCCCCAGTCGCCACACGCAGGCCACTGTGATGCACAGTGTCCAACATCTAGTCCTGGGGCATATGTGGTGCCGTGGGATTTTTCGTGATGAAATTGAATGACCACCTGGAATACATTCCTCAAGTGCTCTGCAGTCATGCCTTACCAGGTGTTTTGCTTGAATTTGTGGCAGAAGGCCTGTGTGACGTCATAAATCAAAGATGGCGGCCGCTCCGGACATATATGAGAATAATCGGTCATAACTCCTTTCAGGGTTGCCCAAATACAATTTTGTACTGAACCTTTTATGTTCGCAATAAAATTCTGAGCAAAAAAGGTTATTATGAATTTCGTGATATCTCCTACCGTTTTGGAGTTTCATTATAAGCATTTCTTGTGTTTAGTTATCTGCTAACATTCATTCCGGCAAAAGTTAGGAAGCGAGTGAAAATCAATTACTGTAAAAACACGTGCAACAATCGCTTTAAAGTTGAATACAATTGCGATGCACGTTGCGAATCATTGCTACCTTGTAAACAATGCCTGGTCGCGTGATTGTGGGATCGTGGGCGGGCTATAGGTTTTGACTGTCGGACTTTTATAGATGAGCTAAAAAAAACGATCCGTGTTTCAGCTAAAGACCGGACAACTTTAAACAAAATGACGATTCGTTGTTAATGGGCCTCGAAATTGGCAGCCTGATACGATGGAAAGGCGCATATCTTTCGTAGATGGAGAATTGAACAGCGAAGTTGAGTTATTTTAAAGTGGGCGGCAACAATCTTTGCATGCGTCAGTAAAAAATTAGTTGCAACAATTGGTACGTAGTGCCGACGTGAATTGTTTCCAAGTTGATGGAAACAATCAGGGTGATTACCTTGTAGCAGGGGGTAGCTTGCGTACTGAATGCTGACTTTTCAGTGAAACAGTATTTTTTAGCATTCAGTAAAACACAAGTATGCGTCTTTTCTGGGTCTGGGTGTACTAATGAAATATTCCAAACGCGACTGAATTTCTTAAGAAGACCAAACACCGGGTCCGGGAAGAGGTTATTTGCAGTAGGGGCCGGGGGGAGGGGGGAATTGAGGCTTAATGGCGCGTCGACAACCTGGTCATTAGCACCAACCTCAGTCACAGTGCAGTGGTCCGGGTTGCCACTGCACCACGCATTACAGAGATATTATTCAAACCCCTAATCTAAATCTTGTCATACATCTGTACCTCCTGCAAAAATTGAAAAACACCGGCCAGGAGCACAGACTTATCGCCCAATTGATGGGCAATGTCATGCGGAAGATGAAAACGACGACGAACACCATCAAGATGACGACAATCAACAAGGAAGTGCCGGACCGTAAGTGGCTGGCAACACCAATAACATTCAAGAGGGTCAACCCCCCGCAAAAGGAAACAGTGAGTAAGTCGGATGTGACCAATGCGCAAACGGGCCAACACAACCTCTTCACGGCGACTGCGGCGACATGCCGAGTGCCATTCCTGGACAGTGCCTTTAATAGCTCGTAATTTATTACCGTCCTGTCTGTCCCACAAGGTTTGCCAAAAAAAAGCGTGTAACCTCAGACGCAGAGTTGGAAAGGCGTCCGAGGGAACAATGATGAGATCCCTTTCCGAGAGGGCCACAAATGGCCCCTTTCGCTGCAGAATCAGCTTGCTCATTCCCTCCTATCCCAACATGGCCCGGGATCCAGCAGAAAAGCACGCCGCCGGCCAGGCAAGCGGGGAAGCAAAGCTTGGACACGTTGTGTTAAGGGGTTCCGGAGATCGTAATTCGCCAAGGACTCCAGGGCACTCATGAAATCGCTAAAGATAATGAAATGCGTGCACTAAAGGTCAAGGAGCCATTCCACCGCCAAACCAAGAGCCAAAAGCTCTGCAGAAAACACAGAATAGCCTGATGGAAGGCGATGGGCAACAGTTACTCCCTTACAAGCACATGCCATGCCAACGTCTGACTTCGACCCATCAGTAAACGACCGCTGATAACAGGCGTACTGAGAACACAGCCGCCAGAACTCCTGCAAGTACCTTGCTGGTAGAGTGGAACCCTTCGGGAGGGATGCCACAGCGAAAATGAAAATGCCACTTGGGACAAGCCAAGGGGCCACTGGCCTGGCATCCCCCCAAGCCTCAAGATGCAGGGTACTTCAAAGGCAATTTTCTGACAGGACTGCTGGAGCCTATCGCGGAAATCACCCTTACCCACCCTGCGTCTACCGACTCGCAAGTCTGGCCCAAAAACCGTGGACCAAGCAGGACTGGATTGTACAGCACGCAATTGCACAGCA
Organism: Lithobius niger; assembly: GCA_023313725.1. Lineage (NCBI taxonomy): Eukaryota > Metazoa > Arthropoda > Chilopoda > Lithobiomorpha > Lithobiidae > Lithobius > Lithobius niger. The sequence continues at coordinate 15,594 of JAHWFP010078357.1, forward strand.
TACTGAATGGCAAGCCGTCGCCGACGAATGGCCAATGGTGGCTCCGAGGCCTCAGCATAGAGGCTGACCACTGGAGACGTTCGAAATGCCGTAGTACCCAGATGCAGGCCACTGTGATGCACAGTGTCCAACATCTGGAGAGTCGAGTCATTAGCCGAACCCTAGACCATGCACGCATAATCAAGTTTGCTGCGGACAAGGGCTCGGTAGAGGCGCAACATGGCAGTGCGATCTGCACCCCATGAAGTGCCCGATCGAACACCAGACCCAGAAAACGTGCCTGTGGGACAATAGGAATTTGTGCCTGCCCCAAGTACAGGCAAGGATCTGGGTGCAGTGTTCGTTAGCGGCAAAAGTGGACGCACACAGTCTTGTCCGGAGAAAAACGGAAACCATTACCGACCTCCCAGGTCTGGACTTTGTTAATTGCCAGCTGCAGCTGCCGCTCGCAGGTCTGCATGAGAGCTGTCCGAAAGCACAGGCGAAGTCATCGACAAACAATGACTCACAGATGAAGAGGATTGTGATGAAGACCTTTAAATTTGTGTTGGAAATCTATACGACTTTGTAATAGATTTGTATTGTGTTGGCGAGAACAGCTTGCTTTTTAGTGTTGAATTTTAAAAATTGAAGTTAGGCCAGTGATATTGAGCAAGTAATAACTTTTAATTGTGAATATGGGTAATAAATGTTATTTTACAACATTAGTGCGCTTGAAAAGTGTTAAATATATAAGATTTCGGTTATAACTCCGAAAGGGTAGGAGATATCACGAAATTCATAATAACCTTTTTTGTTCAGAATTTTATTGCGAACATAAAAGGTTTAGTACAAAATTACCTTTGGGCAACCCTGAAAGGAGTTACGACCGATTATCCCGTATATGTCCGGAGCAGCCGCCATCTTGGATTTATGACGTCACACAGGCCTTCTGCCACAAATTCAAGCAAAACACCTGGTAAGGCATGACTGTAGAGCGTATAAGGAATGTATTCCAGGTGGTCATTAAATTTCATCACGAAAAATCCCACGGAGCAATATTTCCTGACATATGCCCCAGGACTACGAAACAAAACACGAGTTTTGCCTGTTGCATCTTTCGAGATTTTACAACACCCCCCCCC
>JAHWFP010078362.1:378-14379 GCA_023313725.1 Lithobius niger
CCACACATGCTACGAAACTCGTCGAAAATCATGTCACCACTAATGTGGTTATTGAAGACATGTTTGAGGTTTGCTTCGTCTTGCCTGAAGAGAATTATAATGTTGGAATTGTCTCGAATAACTCTCTTGGGTATCCTGCTGTAAGTCTGACATAAATAAAAGATCGAGGCGTCCGCGTGCCTGCCGTAGGCAAAATAGCGTTCGATTCTGTCGTATGTCTCAATCGTGAAATCGTCCAATAAAATTACTGTTTTGCCACATGGCAGTTCTTCTGGTGGTGGGATATCTTCGTTATTGGAACAAAAGGTAGCTACGCCCGGACATATTTCCTCGAAAGCTCTCCTGACATGGAAATATTTGTTTTGAAAAAAAGACTTGGAGTACATGCGCAGGCTGTCATAATTCAACCAACCTGGATTGCAAATGAAATTTATAACTAAATTGGTCTTTCCACAACCGGCAGGGCCGCAAATGATGCACCTTACGTCCTCTGGAAAATTCAGTAAATTACCAGTCGATAGTTGCCTATTGACATCGGCTATGTCATAATTTAACACTTTCATCTTTCAGCTGCTTTAAGAAAAACAATGGTATTTTGATAAATTCTCAGCAAAACTAGTATCTAAAATACTAAGAACAATTCTCATTCTCATTTTATAATTAAACAGACATGTACTGCCTCAAATGCAAAAGAGTTACAGCCAGTAAAAATGTCAGGCACGTTGTGACTAAGAATTATCGATAACTGCTGAAGGGCGAGTGTAAAGTGTACGGTACGAGGAAAGCACAGTTTCAGAAGAGCAGAGGCTCTGGATTGTTGAACAGTGCGATAGACAAGTTGCCGGTGGAACTTCACATTCCGGGATACAACTATTGCGGTCCGGGAACAAAACTGAACAAGAGACTGAACAGAGGCGATACTGCCATCAATTCTCTGGATGAGGCCTGCAAACAGCACGACATCGAATACTCTGCCAAACCAGACTTGGAACGAAGGCACGAAGCTGATAGAAAGTTGGCCTCCGATGCAGTAAAAGTAGCAAAATCTATCAAAACTGGTCTGAAAGAGAAGTTGGCAGCAGCTGCTGTAGTCGCAGCTATGAAAACCAAAGTAAAGTTGGGAATGGGAATTAAAAAAAAAAGATCAAATGGAAACTTTATTGGAGAAGCTACACAAGCCAGCTAGGCGAAACTTTCCGAGAAGGCACTTTATTAGCTATGGGATAAGTGATTTAGTTCAAGCGGACCTGGTAGAGATGATACCTCACGCGGAACAAAACGAAAATTACAAATACTTGCTGACTGCCATCGATGTATTCTCTATATACGCTTGGGCCGTCCCTGTGAAATCGAAGAACGCCGCGGATGTCACTGGCGCTTTTAACGAGATATTAAACACGATGTCTAATCCACTTAAAAGCCTGCAAAGTGACGAAGGGAAGGAATACTATAATAAAGATTTCGCAGCACTAACGAAACGCTACAAAATAAACCACTATTCGACCAAGTCAGAACTCAAGGCGAGCGTAGTAGAACGCCTAAATCGCACATTGAAGTCGAACATGTGGAAACGGTTCACTCTGCGAGGTAACCACAAGTGGATAGACATTATAGATGCAATTGTCAAAGATTACAACGACAGAGTTCATTCTACCATTAAAATGAAACCATCCGAAGTAACTAAACGCGATGAACCGGAGATCAGAAACATATTACTGAAAAAGAGCCCTTCCAAAAGAAGAAGAATAGTTTCAAAGTCGGGGATTTAGTAAGAGTGACAACGGCAAAATCTGTATTCGACAAGGGATATTTGCAAAACTTTACCAAAGAACTGTTCGAGGTGAGTGAAGTCAGAAAAACTCGACCGACTTGCTACAGGTTGGTCGACCAACTGGGTAGTAAAATCGAAGGCACTTTTTACGAGCAAGAGTTGCAGAAAACTAACGTGCCGGATCTGTTTTTAGTCGAAGAGATTATAAAGACTAAAAAAGTGGGAGGGAAAACTCGTTACCTCGTCAGGTGGAAAGGCTACGACGAGCGCTTCGACAGTTGGCTCGACGAAAAGCCAGTTGTTCTAGGAAAATAACAACAAAAATACCAAATTTTTCCTCTTTTTATTTATGTTATTAAACTGAGACCAGGACGTTGAAATTATTACTGTTCGTGTTATTTATTTTATTAAACAAACTTTACCTGCGTTTACTGCGCTCAAACGTATCCTACCCGAGAAAGATTGATACAACACCTCGTAGAGACACACAGGAATAGTTACCCACGCGAGTGCGAATGCTTCGAGAGGGTGTTGGGCTGTACAGACGATCCCATCCTCTGTGAGCAAGGACTCGAACACAGAAAGTACACGAAAGCTGTGCAGACTGTAGACCCATTGTACCTTTTAATGTTGATGCGAAGGGGTATAGAAGCTCTACTGTACGAATGTCTCCGGCAACTGGTGACTTGCAGAGCTCAAATTGGATTAGGAGTGAGTTTCGTTCGAAATGGCCAAGAAATACCAACTGGATTTCAGTCCCGCTACTCCCCAATCTATAATCCATTAGATATTCCCAAGTTACTGGACGCAGCTTATGCTAAAATCCAACGTTCCATCGACCAATTCGCCGAAAGAGGGAGTGGTTGGGTGATAAATCGCTCCTACGAACTCACAATCCGAGTAGCAAAAATCGACCCGCTCAGACCGGGCTCTTACACTCCTCTGCCAGCAAAATTAAAAAAGAAGTGGAAGTGTGTAGTCAATGTTCAAAATTTCACAGACCACAAGTGCTTCTTGTATTCAATTCTGGCTGCCAAACACAAATTAAGCATGGTGAATCCGAAAGAATACGAAGTATACGTGAGAACGGTAAATTGTTCGATGCTGGACTTTCCAACGTGGCTGGATCACATTGACTCTTTCGAGATGGCCAACAATCATTTATTGATCAATGTGATTGCTTATACCAAAGAGAACGGCTTGCATCCCCTTCGTGTGAGCACGAATTTTAAAGGCCAACCCGTAGATCTTCTTTTAATTACTGACGAGTCGACAAATTTTAAGTACTGAGCCATCGTGGATTGTGACCAATTTCTCCGACACCAGGGATCGGGAAGCAACCCGAAATATTACTGTCGAAATTGTTTCGCCGCTTATGGAAAAGCATCGCTGAGAGACAAACACAAACTGGACTGTACAAGAACCAATCCGTCACCTCAAGCGCTCAAATTCTTAAAACCGGGCGAAAACATTTTGAAGTTTGAAGCTTTCAATAGAAGAAATATTTACCCCAAAATCATATACGCCGTTTTCGAGTGCCTTCTGAAACCCGTTCCTTCCTCTAACAGCTCCGGCAAGAAAATCAACCACCATCACCTTGCAGCTTCGGCTACGTTGTGGTGGGGTCTGAAAACTTTCGAAAAGCTGCTTATTACCTGGGAGAGGATGCCATTGAAGAAGTCATCGATCAGTTGGTGACTGAAGCGCACGAGTACGACGAAACATTAAAAAGAGTCCAACCACTATGCCTCACTCCGGTCCAAGAGGCTGATTTTAACCACGCTGTAGACTGCATCTACTGCAAAAAGCCATTCGGTTCAAAAGACGACAAAGTCCGGGATCACTGCCACGTTACCGGCCAGTACAGAGGAGCTTCTCACTCGAGTTGTGATCTGAATGCCCGAGAGCGCACCACGATCCCCGTGGTATTTCACTGTCTCGAAGCTTACGATATGCATCTACTGGTAAGAGCGGTGCACAAGTTTCCGAAAAAAGTAGAAGTCCTCTCGAGAAATACGGAGAGGTTCATGAGCATGACCATTACCGTTGAAACGGGATGGGATGAAAAGAAAAAAAAAGAAAAGGTACGTTCGGCTTAAGTTCGTAGACAGCTATAATTTTCTCTCCTCTTCGCTGAAAACTCTGGCGGAGAGACATAAACGAGATTACGAGTTTAGGACGGTGAAACTGTTCTTGAAAGCTGGTGGGAAGGACAAATGGTTCCTTCCCGACGTCCAGGAAGAGACTGCCATGGATCTGTTAACCCGTAAGGGTAACTACCCATACGAACACGTTTCCAGCATGAGTGTGTTCGAAGAGCAGTCTTTACCACCGAAAGAATACTTTTATTCCAAACTCAAAGAAGAAGGCCTAACTGACGAACAATACGATCACGTCAAAAAGATTTGGAGTATGCTGAAAATCAAAAAGTTTTCCTCCTACCACGAAATGTATCAGCTAACCGACTGTCTGCTTTTGGTTAGCTTGCGAGACCACGACATAGATACGTGCTATTACGTCTCCACCACAGGGTTTAGCTGGGCGGCAGCTCTAAAGATGACCAAGGCCGAACTGGAACTATTTACTCACGCTAGCAAACATAACTTCATCTTGTCGGGAATACGGGGTGGAGTTAGCTTCATTAGTCGAAGGTTCGCGAAGGCCAACAACCCGTACATTCCCGAAACGTACGATTCAACAAAACCTAACAAGTACATCATCGATTGGGACCTCAATAGCGCTTATGGCTGGGCCATGAGTCAGCTGCTGCCTTACAACGGCTTTAGGTATTTGACTAAAGATGAGATTCAAGCTTTCGACGTGACTAAGATAGCAGACACGTCGTCGGTAGGATACATTCTGGAAGTAGATCTGTACTACCCGAACAAACTTCACGAGCTCCACAACGACTACCCGCTTGCTCCTGAAAAATTTGAAATAAGAGAAGAATTAGTTTCAGAGTATTCGAAATCTTTGTTGCGAGGAAAACCAGTGAAACCTGTCGTGAAGCTAGTGGCCAACCTACTGGGGAAGATGCGTTACGTAATTCACTACCGTAACCTAAAATTCTACCTCGAACGCGGCTTGGTCCTTCGTCAAATCAGGAGGGTGCTGAGTTTCAATCAGAAGCCCTGGTTGAAACAATATATAGATTTTCATACGGCAAAACGAAAGGAATCGAAGACGGTGTCTGAAGGGGAATTTCACAAGTTGTGTCCTAATTCGGTGTTTGGGAAGACGATTGAACAGAAACAGAAAAGACTCAAAGTCAAGCTATGCACCGACAGCAAACGAGCCATCAAATATTCCACCCAACCCAACGCCGATTCGTTTCGGATATTGCACGAAAACCTGGTTCAGATCAACTTGAAAGTACGCAAGTTGACGTGCGATGTTCCCACCTACTCGGGATTTGCCATACTAGAGTTGTCCAAACTCCTTCTCTACGAATTTCACTACCGATACATACGTCCCCAATATGGAGATCGAGCAAGACTGCTGTTCACTGACACGGACACGCTGTGCTATTGCATCGAAACCGTGGACGTGTACGCGGACATGGCTAAAAACATGAGTAGATTCGACACTAGCAACTACGATCCTCAACACCCACTGTTCTGCAACGTCAACAAGCAAGTGTTGGGAAGATGAAAGATGCCATGAAGGGAGTACCGATAAAAGAGTTTGTGGGGTTGAGTAGCAAGATGTATTCGCTCGTGACATCCCAAAGCGAAACAAAAAAAGCGAAGGGAATTTCCAAGAGATTCGTGGAGAAACACTTAAGCCACGAAGATTACATGGCGACTCTCCATTCGTATCAGGAACAAAGAGGGAGTTGATACAAGATCGCCAGTGACAGCCATCACCAGCTGGCCACGACCGTGGTGAATAAATCCCTACTGTCGGCCTACGATGACAAGAGATTCCTCGTAAACGAAGTAGAAACTTTTGCAATCGGACATCGTGGCATCAATTATATACAATACCATGAGGATGAAGACTACGATGTGGATGACTATCTTAATAAATTGATCATGGAGTCTTTAGACGATGACGATGACGGAGTATGGACAGGTATGTCCGACGGCATAATCAGCGATGAAGAGGCGGAAACTCGGTGGAACGGGGATGAAGTGGAACAGAGGCTGAAAGAAGTTGATAATGTCGAGGTTCGAGAAGCCGAGATGAGGAAATTGCGGAGAGTAGGCAGTTGAAAGTGCAAAATCCAGAAGAGTGGAAGAAGAGAGCCAGGGATAAACGAAGACGGTTAGATAGGGATAGGCACGCCACACTAACTCCTATCCAGAAAAAGAAAAAGCAAGCTGCGGAAAAAAGACCGACGTGCGAGAATGACTGAAGAAGAGAAAATAGTGTTCAGGGAAAAAAGAAGGTTGACTCAAAGAGAGCGAAGAGAGAAAAAGAAACGAATGGCTCGGTGATTTGTTGCTTGTAATAATGTTTGTTGAATAAAATATAAATAAAATAATTTTTTTATTAAAAAACAAACTCTAAGATACATTCTCATCATGGACGCCACTAGCGGTTATTTTATGCTGAGTAAATACCTCAATGTCCCGATTGAAAGCGGACCGACTCTCGTTTTTAACAAACAGGCAGGGCTTACCACAGAGTTGAGACTCAACTCGTTGGAATGGACCTACCTATATCGACTGGGTGAAAAGATCAACGGATCTGTACTCAATCAGTGGAGGGAGAAATTGTAGTCCAAGGACGAAGAAGAAAATAGGTTCGCCTGGAAAGGTTGGGAAAGCACGGACGAGGGTCTATGGAAAAGTGTTACGGATCCCACTTCGAAACAGGTCTTCGAGCCGTTCATCGAAATAGCCGGAGAAGTGTTAATCGAGCAATTGGAGCTAACTGTACACGAAAAACATATGTTGACAATAATGTTGGAACTGTCCAAACTCGAAAGCAGAAACAAAATGAAATTCTTGTTGGATTTTAAAATGAAAGCGCTTCGTGTCGGAGAGGAGAAAAGAATCAGAGTACGATTTACGAATGACGACACGCAAGTACACTTTGTGGAATACGACCCTAAAACAACGGCGGTGGTTACTTTGTTACAACTTTCGTTTATGGAATGGTCCGAGCTCTACAAACACTTTGCGAGCATAGATAAACTCATGGGGAAAGTTTCCGAAGACGAATAAACACTTCAGACTGCCTCTGTGTGGATCATACTGACAGCAGTACAACCGATCAGTAAAAAAAAAGAAAATGTTTTCGTTCACGAGCAGCACAGCCCCTTGTAGGTAGGTATAGTCTACTTCGAAACGGTTTTTGAAAAGGTTTTCGTAGGTTAAGTTGAAGGCAGGCCCGGTATTGTAGTAGGTCTGTTTGAGTCAGTCCGTATTGTAGTAGGTCTGTTTGGGTATGGATAACAATGTAATCCAATGGGTTTTTTTGTCGCCAGGCCGTCGTAGTACTAATTTACATCTACTAAGGCAGACCCAGTATTGTAGTAGGTCTGTTTTTGCTGCCCTGACTTCGATAACAATAGAATACAATTGTTTTCGTGGCCAGTCCGTCGTAGTTCTAAAATCATACTACTGACGTGCAAAAGCGTTAAACCAAAGTTCAAAACCTATAATTTAGATTTAAACCAAACTAAGCTACATTGTGGCCTCGAAAATGGCAGCTAGAAACGATAGGATGGTGTATTTATTTCGTAAATGCAGGCTTTCAGAGCTGAATTGAATTATTTCAAAGTGGCCAGCAAAAATGCAGGCATAAACAATGCTTCATAAACCTTTGTAGCACGACGCCATAGGTACACGGATTACTAACAAAAACGTCAATTGTGCGGTAAAAAAAGGGGGTTATATGATTGAAGTTTCACTTTACTTGTTAAAATGTACACGGATAAAATTTGGATGATTTTTAATTGAAATAATCAAATGTACAATTGAGAAAATTCATCGGTTTAAGTGCTGTTGTGCTTTACCTATCATATATTTAAAATGTAAAGCATTTTAAGCCAAGCGGAACACTTTTCGTCCTGTGCATGAGTCAGGCTTGGTACAGTTAGGCTTGGTACACGTTGTAGAAAACTTGGTGGCAGTCGTTTTTATTCTGGTATCATTACTTTGATTGCCTGAAACTTTGTGGGTTCTTTCACCCTTATGGGTTTTGTTTCTTATATCAAGAAGATTAAATGACAGTAAAGGATAATTTGGAGGTAAGCAATCAACAAAATTCATACACTGGAAATAACGTAGTACAATGTTCATTATTTTAGCATTCATTTTTGCTGATGGCGTATTTCCGAATTAATTCCGACAGTAGTTCGGCTTTCATTCCGTTCGCTTCCTTTTCTTCTCTTTTCATTACAAAATGTTTCTTTTTTTTTTGCGGTTTCTTAAAGGTGGTGAAAGAACCTTTGTAATACAGGTGTTTGTTTATGTCACTGTAGTTGTTGTTGTGGGTTCTACTTCGATTCAGTCAATTGATCCCACCATGTATGTTATGACAGAGGTTAATAAAAGAGAACTGCCCAGAACAATCCAGTGTGATTTTCGCAGGACAGAATTGGTGGGCGCTGAGTTACAACCGTCTGTGTCGCAAAAATGGCTGCAAATTTCGGTGCTTGGGTCACCCACGCATTCCTGCATTGATTCCGGAATATCTTCTACCGTAAATCCGCATGAACGAGTTATTCGAGCTGTAAAAATAAAAATAAAAAATATAAACATGAAAACAATTATCGTACAACTATTCAACGTATTCTCACGAACTGCAGAGGGTCTGGGGGCCTAGTCTCGAGTTGCGCTTTTCAAATCGCATGGTTTTACCAAAAATGCGCCTCAAAATCTTGGCTTGCCCATTCTATCGCACGTGACTTTTGATAAAACCGCTTGTGATATGATAACGATCAAGTCGAGACTAAGCCCCCTGAAGGCACGTTTATGCTACGAGTAGCTAGAAGCTAAAAATAATTCAAAATTTAAACGTGGCCTCGGTTTTGGGTCGGCCAACATAAGGGAAGAATCAATAATGAGAGTTCCGTAGGTGCTGGGAAAGTTTTTACGAGGGAGAAAATTTTAGGAGAAAGTCTTTTTTCTCTCTTTATTATTAGACAGCAAGCCAGGTAGTATTGCTACCATGGTAACGACACTTTCGCCATCGTGCTATCGCTTTTCCTATGATGCTATCGCAGTCGACGTTGTGGCTCGTTGCTGCGGCGTGGTCTTTTCAATGGTATAGTTTTGGCACACTAAATATTGTGCGTACGACGATGTTTTGTGCATTGAAAAGTTTAAAGTAAAGTTATATTTTATGTTGTCATTTTTATTTTCATTTGAAACTAGCGAAATTCCCGAACTAAGTTCGAGCCTCAGCAGGAGCAAGTCTATTTCGCCTCTTACTCCACCCCCTCAAAATTCTTTACCCCAGAGGTACCCCCCCCCCCCAGCTGCAGTGGGGATGTAATTATAGATAGCGTGTGTGAATACTACTCTAAAAGTTCTTTGGTGAAAAAGGTTTATTTATACAGTAAAAAAGCTCGAACTAAGTTCGAGTATGCAACCGATACAAGTCTCTTCACCCCCTACTCCACCCCCCTCTAAAATCCTCTTACCCCACCGCTACCCTCATCCCCCCCCCACCCTTTCCCACGTACAGTTTAATGCATGGTACAGACGAAAAAACAGGCTGTGTGAATGCAGAATCAGGTAAAAATGTGAGTAGACATAAGTTAAAAACATTAAAAACACTTGGCACAACGCACAGGACGAGATAAAAAAGAAACTGCAACTTATATTTCGGGACATAAAGGGTGGGTGAATACGTTTTCATAAGTTCCTTTGGTAGAAAAAAAAAAGTTTGTTTACCCATAGTCAAAAAAGGTATTCAGCGTTGAATTGTCCCTCTTCTATATCTTTAGTTCTTTTTACTTTTGTCTGTTATTTTTGTGTGGGAAGTATATTAGGCAGCCCAATTCAGCTTTGCTCTTCCTCTGCTCTCCTTTCTTACCTCAGGCCTCTAAATTCAGCTCAGTCCAAGGTTTTATTTTATTTACGAAAAAAATTGCTTCAATTAATAATGTGTTTAAATGATCTACCTCAAAACAAAACTTGTTAAGGATTCCCGCCAAGCTTTTCGGCCGTGTGAAGTCGTGATATCAAACGCCGAGCTCTTTCGCCAAGCTAATCCCACCGAGTAATAGTTCGAAGGTTAAATGAAATATATGAAAATTGCTTACTGCGCAATTTTTTAATTATTTCATTTAACGTTTGAAGTATTAGTTGGTGGGATTAGCTTGGCGAAAGAGCTTGGCGTTTGATATCACGACTTCACACGGCCGAAAAGCTTGGCGGGAATACTTAAGTTTTGTTTTGGGGTAGATAGGCTATCAGATATTTGATAACTGATATGTTTTTGTTTAATTGATAATAGCCTGTGTTTATTTTTAGAGAGGGAACAACACAACTGAATTCCATTGTCAGGCAGTCCTGTCTATTATTGTTGTCATGGTTATGCGTTTGTTATGAGGTGGTCTCTATCTATACCCCAGGCTTCTTTCTTGATCTCCGTGTTTCTCTCTGCTTTACTGCGGTATAGTTGTGTGAGATGTGTGAGGTCTGTACATGCCCGGTTGTGATTTTATCCTCTGTATCCGACCGTGTGGCTGCGGGCCGAGGCTTGGTATGATAAATCAGATCAAATCGTTTGCCATTGGCATGCTTATGCTGCTGCTGATGGTCAATTTCCTCTCTGTTTATTCAAAGGGCTTCAAAGGGTTTAACGAGCGTTAACCGCTCCTGGTCATCTGCCCGAAGCCCTAAGGCCCTAAGGTCTCTGTTTATTGTTTAAGTGCAGAACAATACAACTCAGTTCCTCTTTCAGGCAGTCCTATCTACAGTTGTTGCCATTGTTATGCTTTAGCTGCTGCTGACTCTCAATTTCACTCTAGTTTTATGACGTTAGAAAAAGGGGTTCAAACGGTTCAAAGGGGGTTTAGCGAGTGTTAACCACATCTGGTCGCCTGACCGACGAAGCCTTAAGGCCCTACGGAAAAAAAATAAAAAGAATAGGCTACAAAATAATGAAACAAAAAATGAATACAAAGAACTAAAAAAAGTCTTATCGGTTTAATTGGTGAAACAATAACTCGGCAAATATCATTGTTATGATTGTTGGAAGAGGGCAGACATGTTGGAATTCGTACATAAAGGGGGCCTTTACACAACGTCACTAGAAAAAAGTCATCGCGATTCATGAAATAATGCTTAAAATATAAATATTTGAAATTAACATTTGCAGTATAGTCGCAAAAGTTTATGTAAGCCAGCGCACCTTAAGTCACAGCAATTAAAATATGCCTAGAGCAGGCAAGTTTAGTTTTTGTTTCTTTTTTTGCGCTGGTATTTTTGTTTAAATGTTGTTAGGCGGTAACTGGTCAAAATGCTACCAACAACACTGCCACCCCTTGGATGTTGAAATGCCACCGTAAAATTCAACCATTTTTCCTTTTTTTATCCGTTTCGGTTTTAATTGTCGAATTTTCGGTTATTTAATTTTTCTTTAACACACCTTTGGAAGTACATATTTAAAATTATTAGTACAAAATATATTAGCTCCATTTACCAAGATGCTATGAACTTAGTCAAGAAACAATACGCACCATCATCTTACAGAAAAAAAAAGTCAAAGATAAAAATATTCCCATGGAGATCAAGTTCTTGTCTTAAGGCTTTCCGTTTGTTGTAGCGAACAAATGACGGGCGAAAGACTACGTTCTTTGGCACACGGCGAGCTTTGTAAGGGATGCAGTGGCGTCACACCGGGTCGTCCCCCTAACTTTTTAAGAAAAGTGCCTTTTTTGTTTAATTTTTTTCCAGCTTAATTTCACGGGAATAGCAAGCAAGCGATGTCTTCAAATTTTGCTGTCGGCCCGTCATGACAACAAAGACATGTTGTCTGAGAGGGAGGAAGAAGGAGGGAGGGGGGGGGGGAAGGGGTCATCTTTATACGCAACTGATCCCATGGGACTTTAAAAAATCATCAAAATTAAATCTTGACCGAAAAGGTTCATTAGCCGCCCTGCACCGGCACCTTAAACTTGTAGTACACCATCTCAAGTCTCTTACAAGTAACAAACCAACATTGATAAAGTAAATTTTTAAAATAAATAATAAATTCGAAAAAGTAGGCCACTGGCATCGAGCGTCATTCCGCAAATTGATTGAAAACACGGAATTTTGTACATAGTCGACTATTCGAATACATTTCTCAAACGTTTGTTAAATATTCAAAAAGGTCATTGAGGTCGAGAATGCCAATGCTGCAGTTCTTTCATCAAACCAAACATTGACTTAGCAGCTCTTTTCTGGTGAAAAGCTGCTAGGCCAGAACCAAACCAAATTAGAAAATAAAAACGAACTCGTTTAAATATACAGGGTGATTCATAAACTGAAAAAAGACCTATGAATGTAGGCCTATAAAATGTAGGCCTATAAGTTGTAGTTCTATAAAATGTAGGCCTATACCATAGGGGTGCCTAATTTTATTAGCACATGAAACAAAAACCTTTGTTCAATCTAATAATGGCTTGCTATGTGCATCCCTTGAATTACTTGTGCGGATCTCCAACTGGACTTGACGGGGACGTTTTGTAATTGTGTTGTAGCAAATGTAGGTCATTCGTGTATAGTACTACAATTTAGTCGTAGCCACCTTCTTTGAACGTAGAAGTTGAACGTTAGGTTGGAACGTGTAGGCCTGTGAGACATGTCTCCGAAGTACACTATTGAGGAGAGGATTGAACTAGTCCTGCTTTGTGGCATGGAGGGAGCCAACTTCCAAACCATTGCAGCAGTTATTGACCAATAGCACGCCCGCCATCCAGGCAGAGATAGGCCTTGTTACAACACAGTCAATAATTTGTTGCGGCAATTTAAGGCAACAGGGTCTGTGACAGACTACTAAGGAACATGTGGTCGTCCACGTTCGGCTTGAGTCTATCGAAGCAACCCCTCGAACATCACAACGAGACCTTGCCCAGCATCTTAATACCAACCAAACAGCCATCTATAGAATCCTTAAGGAAAAGGAGTGAATACTCGCCACTCCAATAACACCTTGTGAGGAGGACTATGACGGAAGACTATAATTCGCGCAATGGGCTGTTGAAACCATTGATTGTGATGCCACATTTCTATGCCGTCTGGCAATGACTGACGAGGCCCATATTTCATTAAACGTATTACCTAAAAACAGAACACACATGAATACAGCATCACAAACCCACATTACACAATTGAGGGACACCACCAACATAATCCCAACACGAATGTGTGGTCCGGGTTTGTGGGTTCACGGTTGATAGGGCCACTTCATTGATGGACCACTAAATGCTGAACGGTATTTACAGCTGCACTAAGACGAGATTCAACCATCCATCGTGGAGGAAGTACCGCTTGCCCATCTTAATACTGTATGGTATCAGCACGATGGGGTTCCTCCCCACTTTGGATGCGATGTACGAGAGTGGTTGGATCAGACCTTTGGTGGCAGGTTTATTGGGAGGTGGGGGGAGCAGTAGAATGGCCACCCAGAAGTCCAGATCTAACCCCGCCTGACTTCTTCCTATGGGGCTATCTGAGGAACAGTATGCAGCACTACATCACCCGGGGACCGTTCAGGAACAAGCAATGTATTGTTGAGATCTGACAAACAATTACACTGGATATAATTAAGGGAGTTTGGCGAAATCTTGATCAAAGGCTTCGCCATTGCATTGCAGCACAAGGCGGACACTTCGAAAATATAGTGTTGAATTAAGGAGGATGTGGCTTACTTTCATTCCGAACCAGGAAATATCTAAAGTTTATTTCCGACAATCGAGCAATGTCGGCGTTCAATTTGACAGTTACGTTGCTTATAGACTAGCTTAAGCAAGCTACATTGCATTACTACAGATGCACGACGGTTGAACCTTTTTAGCTACGTGTTCAAACCCTGAGTTCAAGAAATTCATTAAATTTGACTAAATTGTTTAGAGGTTTGCAAGGTTTTCGGTTTGGCAATCCAAATGCCCTGCAATACATGAATACGGTTGGAGATATCAACGAATTTCAAACCTTTTCGGCTACTGGATTCAAATCCTGGTTTCACAATAAATTGTTGCACAAAATTAATGAGGCAGGATATTAAATGAGCTCACTAGGCTTGTAGAGTGGGGGTACAGTAGGGGCCGTGCTATACCTATT
>JAHWFP010078363.1:0-10986 GCA_023313725.1 Lithobius niger
CTTTGCCTTTTTGTGTCCATTTGTTGGCCTTTTTTAGGCCTTTAGGCGCTTTTTCAGGTAATGCTGGCTCAAAAAGACCATTTTTTTTTTTTTTTTTTTTACAAAAAAGGCAATTTCAGAAAAGGGCAGAGGCGCTGCCCCCTTTCTGTGCGCGCCACTGTTCGTATTGTTGCAGGAAACTAGATTCATTTTGTGTCTGAGTTTGTGTATCAACTGCGGTCTTAAACCATTCAGGGAAAAACGTAACACGCGATTTCGGTGTTATTTTATTGGTACACATTATTTTCTGATTGACTTCTCTGCATAATTATTAATGTCTGGTTAATAATAATGATGTCTGATAAAATTTGATGTTTTAGAGAACGTATCACCGTGACCAACTTATCTTATACAAGGGCTTCCCTCAGCAAAACCTTTACCTGGCGGAGAAATGCATTCGAACCACGGTAAATGCATGGGATTTTTTTTCAAATATTCACAGTTAATTCTCTTATGAAGTTATCAAGGAGCACACAACAGTTCCTGTTGCTTCAATTCTTGTATACTACTATTTGTCGAAATTGTGCTCGTAATTCTCACTGCTAATTTCGAGGTTCGTTTCATGCTTTTGTGAGACACACTCAGCTTCTACTGACGCCATTGATCAAGTGACCAAAATGCTTGCCTAGCCACACTTTCCACAATTTTTTTTTCTTTCACACAAGCCTCAAATCGAGCGTCACACATCGGAAACAGATTGCTAACATACATGAAAAAAAATGAAAAAAATACTAGAATGCTGTATCTAGAAAACTCGAGGTTCGATTCACCTTTTAGAATCCTCCACGGGCTTATTTCGGTTATTAAAAATCAAGAAAATCTGTTGATTGTCTACTTTCAAGGTTGTTTTGTTTTATTTTGGTGACTTTTCATGGACTAGACAAAACCACAGCTGTGCTGGAAACATATATGGAAAATCATAAAAAAAATTAAAAATAACTCTTCTATCAAATTTGAAGTTTCTATTGACCTTGTAAAATGTCTCAACCATATTTTTTACTCGTTCGTTTTTAATCTTGGCTTTAGGAGGGAAGGAAAGAAAGCTGGCACACTAACTCTACCTGTCGGATTGTAAGAAATAGTTGGGGTTGCCCGAAATCCCCGTATCATACACGGCGAGCCGTGTATATATATGATTGAAATCCTCTCTCCAGCAAAACTAAAACTATTAATTGCTCCGTTTCTATTCAATACTAGCGGAAGCCCGTGCTACGCACGGGTGGTGTTTGATGCACTGTTAGAAACACTGGAACGATTTCCTTCCTCATGTATTTTACGGAATGCGTGTATCCCGTCTATGTATTTTTGCGTACCCTGTCTAGCAAAGGGTGTTTTTCGTTTGCTTCCCTCCCTCATTCAGCGTATCCCTTGTTCCGGAGTCCATACACTTACATTACATATGATGCTTTCCTGCAGAAATGGTTGGAATACGCGTTTGTACATGTGAAATAAATAAATACGCCTTTGTGCATGTGAAATAATAAATACGCCTTTGTATACCGGAAATAAATAATTACGCCTTTGTATACCTGAAATAAATAAATAGGCATTGGAGACATTGTAAGGGAGGATTAAACAAACGAAGCTTCAACAATCAGTAAGAGGGCGAGCGGGCTCATTCTTCCCACGGTAGCAAAGAAAAAGGGCGAGCGACCGACAATGAAAACGGATATGTGCTCTATCAATTACTTGCGGCCGTCTTGTGGCGGCCGTCTTGTGGCCGTCTCGTTGCCGTCCATCCTGCGCGACAACTCGATTTTATTAATAAAGATATGTCGACCAACTTTGACCAAATAGTAGATAGCAACTTTTCCCAAGTTTATACCAACTTTTATGCAATTCCGTGCAAGAGTAAACGTACGGAGCCACACGGAAATTTGAAAACAGTTCTCTTGTTGTTGTTGTTGTTGTTGTTGTTGTTCTTGTATGACACGGTTTCAGAAAAAACTACTGCACCTACCTAAAATCTTAAACATGATCTAAGCCAGAAATTTCCCTGGGCTTCATCCTCACAGAGACCACTTTTTCGATTGGTCAATCCATTCCGGAGTTACAGGTCCCTGAACGATCATTTTGATTGTTTTACATTGTTTTAACCATTGTGATTATGGAACAATGCCACTCTGCAGACTCCATATCCATTCTTCGTGCACGTGTTATGTCTTTGCTAAAAAGTCGATTTTCGAAGGGCTAGTGTGTAGTGGGCCATAGGGCCTTAGGGCTTCGGGCAGATAATCAGGAGTGGTTAACGCTCATTAAACCCTTTGAAACCCTTTTTGTGTAGTGGGTTTGTTGGCTTGGAATATTTAGTAAGTTGGTTGAGTACTTGGTGTGCTGGATTGTATTTTTAGGTTAGGAAGAGCGTGCGGCTGTGGGCCAAGGCCTCTAATAAAATCTGACGAAAGAATCCCTATATGGGGAAGAGAAGTGAGGATGAGATGAAGAAAGAGGTGTTTGAGTAGCAAACATGTGTGGAGATTGCTAGTACTGTGTTGGGGCGTGTTTAGCGTATGTTACAAGGGCTGTAGACAGTGTTCAGACAAAACCTGGAAATCTCAGGGAAAATGAAAATAGAGCCAAAATCACAGGTAAATTTCAGGGAATACAAGAATTTTATTCAAAATCAGGAAAAAGACAGGGAAATTTGAAAAATGCCTTTTTGTCTGATCTGTAAGGTCCATTGAATTAGCAGATCAGGAACATAATCCTAGGCCAGTAGCAAATATTTTAATTTGTGCTTTAAGTGTTCAAGTATTTTAGACATCATCTTCAATAAACCAAATCTTAGGATAGTACCAATATCTATGATGAAAATGTATTTAGTCCCTACTGGCCTAGTGTCTGAACAGCTATTTTCTGGGTTGTTGGGTTATTTTCGTACAAATATTAATAAAAACATTAGCTACTGCCTGTTTTCCTAACTAAACATCTTGTATACGCCTGGAAATTGCTATTGGATGTACCTGGAAAACCTGGAAATATCAGGGAAATTGAGAATTAAAAAATTGTCTGAACCCTGGTAGAGTGGTTAGTGTTTCGTTGGTTAAGTTGTGTTACGTTGTTATGGTTGTACTTAGTTGTAATAACGGGTGCATGGCCTTGGGCCAAAACCTGGAATAAACATGTAGTCGAAAGAATCCGTGTTTCAGTATAGATTTAAACCAAACTAAGCTACGTTGTTAATTTCGAGACCCGGCCTCGAAATTGACAGCTATAAACGATAGAATGGCGTATTTATTTCGCAGATGCAGGCTTTCAGGCTGAGTTGAATTGTTTCAAAGTAGCCAGCAACAATCGACTGCATGACTAAAGCTTTGTAGCGCGACGCCATAGCTGTAAAAAAGATACACGGATTACAAACAAAAAACTTCAAGTGTGCCGTAAGAAAGGGGGTTATATGATTGAATTTTCACTTGTTAAAATGAACACGGATAAAAATTGATGATTTTTAATTGAAATAATAAAATGTACAATTGAGAAAATTCCATATGTTTAGGTGTTGTTGTGCTTTACCAATCATATATTTAAAACGTAAAGTACAACAGCACCTAAACAGATGGAATTTTCTCAATTGTACATTTTATTATTTCAATTGAAAATCATCAATTTTTATCCCTGTTCATTTTAACAAGTGAAAATTCAATCATATAACTAATCCCCCTTTTTTTACGGCACACTTGACGTTTTTGTTTGTAATTTATTGATTTACGAACTCAAATCCACAAATAGGGTATAAAATGCACGTGGAAAATTTGATAAGAATCAGATAGATACAGAATCACCAGCACGGGATGACAGTTTCCTTTGTTTTGTTTGTTAGCAACGCGCATCACCAAAGCTTTCAACAAATCTTGTTATCTATACAACCATTATCATTCGTTCTTCCGTCGGGTGTCGGTGAGATTTTATCCAGCTGGCTATTTTTTTTTTTTTTTCAATTTGACCGTTTGACCAAATAGGGCGAGGGATGATAGTCTAACTGGAAATTCGCGTAATTGGAAGAACGTATACAGTATAACAACATAACGGAAAATCGTCTCACACGAAGTTCGTATGACGGAAAATCGTCTAACGACCCTGCTGGTGACTCGCGCTATCGCGCTCGCTGCGGCGTATATATAACATCAGAAACCGCAACCATATTGTTGTCCAGTTAGACGATTATCCATTTCACGATATTCCGTTTATATGATTTTCCAGATTTTTTTTTTAGGTATATATTAGACAATTATTATCCCATTAGACGATTTTCCAGTTATACTTTCATCCGCTACCCCGACCAGATCAGACTCGCTAACCCCGCCCGTCAAAATTTAAATAAAAATTAGCTCATCGTCTGTATGGTGATTAACACTGCCGCCTTATACAGGGTGATTACAAAAGAAATACAGTTTGAAGCGTTTATTAAACCAAAATTATTCAACTTATCGATGAACGCTTTTCACCGTCACGTTCTGCAATTTCGCACAGACTTCGAAAGCGCGTCACGTATACGTCATGTGACTAGTTCTGGAAGATGGTCTCAAATTCTACAGAGAAGGCGTTTCGTGTGAATTAAGCAAAACTTCCTCTGCACACATACTCGAAGTCCTGATCTAAGACCATGTAACTTTTTTTAGGGGGATAAGTCAAAGATTCCTCCCCTTCCAACTAACCTACAATTATATCTTAAAAGGACATTCCTCCCAACGCTATTTTTCTCTATCTTCAGCATCAAGTACGGCCCCAAAGGTCTATTTACTTGCCATTAGTGAATCCCTTGGTGAAAATCCGTTTTAAAATGTGGCGTCTAGGAGATTTTATGTTGAATAATTGTTTACTATATTTGCTGTGGGACGTACGTATATGTTCCTTTGCGCGCTTACAATAACCATGACGTTTCATCTCTGTGTGCATGTTCTAATTTGCTAATAATTACCATGAGATCAAAAATCTAAAAGACTGATGCGGTAAAAATTAAAATTAATTATTCCAATAGATCGCCGAAGCAAAATTATAAGACACTAGCCTAGAAAATTATTAGAGTTTGTTTGCGCACGAGAATTTCAAAAAATTGGACAGGAGGAGGAGGCGGAGGCGGCGGCGGAGCGGCTAACAATGTCAAAATGTTACAATGCTGCAACATGTAACAATAGGGTAACAATAGGCGAGGCGCACAATATCGGATTAGCTTATAGCTTACTCGAACAAGATGCAACGATGGTTGGGTGCCGGGAAACTAACATTGTTGTTGTTTGAGTTAGCTAGCTTCGGGCAGATGACCAGGAGTGGTTAACGCTCGTTAAAAAAAAACTAGCTAGCTCGTTGAGTTAGCTAGCTTGTTTATTCGTTTTTTTCTAAACGGCGATGCCGTTTTTTGCTCAGTTAATATATTGTGATGTTAAAATACGAGAATCATTCCGGTTTGTGACGACACAATTAATGCGTTCATGCTGGTTCGTCTATTAGGCACAATGCCAACTGAGACAGTAGCTGTGTTCTTCGCTGCGAGGAACGCAGCAACTACCTCAGTTGACCTTGGCGGTGGTATATACGCGGATGGCGATCAGCGCGTGGCTGTTATAAATAATCCTCCTTGCGACAAGGACCGCTTGTCCAAAGACTTGACGACCGTAATATCTATATGTCTGTCTGTCTGGTAGTTCGTCTGTTGCTCTGTTTGTCTGTCTCTCTGTCCGTCCGTCTGTCTTTCTGTCGGTCTCTCTGTCCGTCCGTCTGTCTTTCTGTCGGTCTCTCTGTCTGCCCGTCTGTCTGTCTCTCTGTTTGTCTCTCTCTGTGCCCGCCCTTCTGACCGTCTGTCCATCATTCTGTTTATATGTCTGTCTATCTGTCTGTATGTCTTTATGTCTGTCTGTCCGTCTGTCTATCTGTCTGTCCACCCGTCTATCTGTCTGTCTGTCTCTCTGTTCGTATGTCTCTCTGTCCTTCCGTCTAACTGTCTGTCCACCAGTCTGTATCTCTCTCCGTTTGCCTGTATGTCTCTCTGTTCGCTCGTCTCTCTGTTAGTCTGTCTTTCTGTCTGCCCGTCTATCTGTCTGTCTCTCTGTTAGTCTGTCTCTCTGTCTGCCCGTCTACTATCTGTCTCTCTGTCCGCCGACTATGTCTGCCTCTCTGTTTGTCTGTCTCTCTGTTAGTCTGTCTCTGTCTGCCCGTCTATCTGTCTGTCTCTCTGTCCGACTGTCTATGTCTGCCCCTCTGTTTGTCTGTCTCTCTGTCTGTCTCTCTGTCCAACCGTCTATGTCTGCCTCTCTGTTTGTCTGTCTCTCTGTCTGCCAAGAATGTTTTCATTAATCAAGAACGAAAGTTAGAGGTTCGAAGGCGATCAGATACCACCCTAGTTCTGTCTCTCTCTCTGTCCATCTGTTTATGTGTCTATCTGTCTGTCCGCCTGTCTCGCTCTCTGTATGCCAGTCTGTTTCTCTGTTTGTCTGTCGCTCTGTCTGCGCGTGTATCTGTCTGCCCGTCTGTCTGTCTGCCCGTCTGTCTGTCCATCTGCTTATATGTCTGCAGGGTGGCGTTCTACCTGGAAAACCAGGAAAATTCAAGGAATTTCAAGACTGGGAAAGTTGGGGAATAATCAAGGAATTTGATAAACATATACTGATATTCGGGGAATTTCAAATCTTTTTCCTCTATAAACAGCAGGTAATTCGTAAATTTCACTTTTTACTTCTAAAATCTTCACTTTATTTCAGTTCAAGCTGTCATGTTCTTTTTGTTTCATTTCTGATCAAGCAAAAACTCCGTAGTCCGAAGTACTGCGGGTCGTTACGTGTTTTAAGTGCGTTTCTAGTTTTGTTCACAGTTATGGCAGTGCTATTTTTGATATAAGAAAGCGATGCGATGTAGTTACTACGATTTGAGTGAAATGCGAAAAAAGAATGTTTGGTCTTGTACTGCATCTTCTTTCGACCGAAAAAATCAGGGAAAAATGTCAGTATTGGTCTGGAAAACCTGGAAAAATCACCGAATTTCATCATGTGGTTTTGAAGGCCACCATGGTCTGTCTATCTGTCTGTCTGTCCGTTCGTCCGGCTGACTGTCTCTCTGTTTGTCTGTCTGTCTCTGTCTACCCGTCTGTCTGTCCACCGGTTTGTGTGTTTGTCTGCCTGTCCGTTCGTTTGTCCAATTATACAGTCGTTATGTCTCAGAAGTATACAGTCATTGCCTGAGTCTGTGGTTTCGGCCCAATCGGTGAATGCTTTCAAAAATAAATTTGACTTGCTCATTCAAACTGTTTCGCCTGAACTTGTAATTTTTTTTTTCACGTAGGTTACCTTGTTTTCAGTTACTGAATATATATTTATTTATAAATCGTATAAACCTGTTTACCATAACCTATCAGAAAATTATCTAACTTTTATAGGATATTTATTTATTTTTTTTTCCGTTCCTGGCTGTGATCTTTTTTTTACAGCATGTTCACATATTCTTTCCAAATTGCTTATTTTTATATACTTCTCTTATTGTAGCGATTATTCATATACAGCCAATAAGTCATGTAATGCCTCCATGGGCGCCCTGAACCAAGCTGTTTCCCTGGCGCACCATGTGAGGGAGCTGTCACTAGTGGGTAAAGGTAGTATTCAGAATTTCAGCAGGATGGCTAAGCACAGTTTGAAGGGTTAAATAATTTTTGGTCAGATTCCCCTCCCCCCAAAATAAAAAAAAAAATCTTGTTGGTTGTTGTAACAGCTGCTAGCTATCTGCCTGGGCCAGTCCGTGCTTGATAATATATGATTTTATTCTGCGTCAGGGCGCAACATTTGTATTCGTGCCTAACGGATTTGTCATTATTCTCGGTTTGCAGGTGACAGCTGTCAAGACACCGACACCCAAGACAGACATTCCACCATCAGTTTCCATTCTCCTAAATTTCGGCTTGAATGGCAAAAAGCACATGTTGTTCAGCTCAAGCGACAGTGACTGGATGATGTTGAACGACGGAAAATGCTCAGATAACTACATTTGGGATCCGTTCATGCAAATCTGTCGTAAGCTGTCCTGCACGGGCAACTTCAACCTGGTAAATTTCGAGTAAGTAAATCCAGATCAGCCCTTCTCTCTCTGCAATCGGTCCTCTACTGGTGGGTAAGCAGCCTCCTTCTTTCAGTACCTTCCTAAACGACCGAACAGAACGAACCACGGTTGGAAACAGTTTGGCTCCAAACTTGACGTCGCGCGTGCGCAGTAACGTTGCGTCAGCCGTTTAGTACCTTCCGAAACTGCAGTCACAGCTCAGGAAAATCAACAAGCTCAAGAGCACTCGTTACGTCAAACCTTTAACGTGACCAGATGTGGCTAATGGATTGGACCAGGCCAGGCTAATGGACGTGACCAGGCGCGAGCAATTCCAACCATCTGCAACCATTGCCAACCATCGCCAACCATCTCGGGGAAGTGGTTGCGGATGGTTGCCAGTGGTGGAGCTTTTGAGCTGGCGCGAGGTAACAGTTTTGCCGAAAACAGATTCATCGCTGACGATGGTTGACGTAAGCAAGCCCATCAACACGGCTATAGTAGGGAATGAGCTGAACTGTCACCAACAATGGTGCGTTTGGTTCGTTCTGTTCGGTGCTTTAGGAAGGTACTGTTTGTTTGCGGAGGTTCGTATGTTTGGGTATGGTCCAAGGTCGGACTGAGTTAGTTCTTTTGTTGGGGGTGCTGAATGGATGGAAGCTTTAAAGTGTTTGGCTATCGACGCTGATATTGCAAGATTAGTACACTTTATTGGACAAATTCATTACAAATTTCATTGTCAACTGTCGAACTGTAATGAATGCAATTATATGGACCGGAAGAACGGAAAGTGTGCCCGACACTTTGTCCAATATAAAGTATCTTGCAAAATGAGGCCTCAGTTTCAGCGTGGCACGTTCAACACTTAGCACTCCCTTATGATACACAGCATGTTAACTTGAAAACATCCCAAACAAAATAATTTCAGAAAATAATTGGATTTTTTTGGTTCATCATCAAAAAAGTAGAGCTTGCAACTATTTAAGACTGACCGAATGCAGCAACAGCGTGTTAACAGTCTTTGGCTGCATTTATGCAACAACTCGCCTTTGCATCCTCGCAGCTAGAATTTTTTTGCGATGGCAAAGGTGTCATTGCCATGGTAACAACGATGCCCGGATAAGTGCTAAATCCAACATCGTTTAAGTAAATGCCTGCAGTCTTATGATCTGTGACAATAAATAAAGAATTCCTCATGAAGAAAAGATTTTCCTAGTTGCTTTTGAACTCACTATTGACAGTTTTCGTTGCAAGCCGGCAGAGTTAAAACCGCCGCCATTTTTAGCTTCTGGCTGCGAGAATGCAAAGGCGAGTAATTGCGTAAACGCGCCCTTAGACGGGAAGCCAGTGAAAAGAAATGCACCTATATTCGTTAAAGCAACATACTGCCTACCTCATAACTTTCCGCCTGCCTTACAACACCTATGTGCCGATCCCATTCGCGATTTTACGATAGCCGAGGTCAACTGAGACAGTAGCTTCGTTCCTTGCAGCGAAAAACGAAGCTACTATCTCAGTTGGCATTGAGCCTAATAGACAAGCCAGCGTGAACACATTAATTGTGTCGTCACAAACCGGAATGATTCTCGCATTTTAAAATGACAATTTATAATTTTCTAGGATAATGTCTTATAATTTTGCTTCGGTGATCTATTGGAATAATTAAGTTTAATTTTTACCGTAATAGTATTTTAGATTTTTGATTTCATGGTAATTTTTACAAAATTAGCATATGCACACACAGAGATGAAACGTCATGATTATTGTAAGCGTGCAATGCATCATATACGCGTAGGATACAGTAAATAAAGTTAACAATTAGTCAACAGAAAATATCCTAGACGCCACATTTTAAAACGGATTTTGAGCAAGGGAAAGACTAACGGTAAGACCTTTGGGGCCATACTTGATGTGGAGGATCGAGAAAAATGGCGCTGGGAGGTATATCCCTTTAACATCGTAAGAACGCCAAAAAGTGTTTGCTTGTTCCTTTGCATCTTTTGGTTTTATTAGTGTTGACAGGAAAGTAAGTAACTTTTATGTATTTTTTATTTATTTATTTATTTATTCACATATCGTTAGTCAAATTTACGGAGCCCTGTAGAGGACATACCAAAAAAAAAAAATTAGGTTTGTTATCGCGACATAACCAATTCGTTATCTCGAGATAGCAAACTATATTTCTACTTCCGGTACTACTTCCGTTACTACTTTCCGTAAGTTCGCAGAAACAGGAATTCCTTATGTCGAGGTAAAGAATTGGTCAATTCGTTATCTCGACATAACGAACTTCCGTTTCTGCGATCTTACGGGAAGTAGTAACGGAAGTAGTACCGGAAGTAGTAACGGAAGTAGTAATATAGTTTGTTATCTCGAGATAACGAATTAGTTATGTCGAGATAACAAACCTAATTTTTTTTATGGTTTGTCCTTTACGAGGCTCCGTACAAATTAGAAGTTCGTCATTCAACTATACTCGGTGAGTCGATCGCATCTTCACTGGGTCACGTGAAGGCAAGGCGG
This sequence comes from Lithobius niger, assembly GCA_023313725.1. Taxonomy (NCBI): domain Eukaryota; kingdom Metazoa; phylum Arthropoda; class Chilopoda; order Lithobiomorpha; family Lithobiidae; genus Lithobius; species Lithobius niger. The sequence continues at coordinate 10,582 of JAHWFP010078363.1, forward strand.
TGTGGGACTGAAGCTATGGGGCTCCATCATCAATCTTAGCCGACCTTGGATGAAGTATTCATGCTTCTCGTTCTCATCAGTGCCTTTCCTCCAAGTTGTGTGTCACCATAGGTGGCCTGATACCATAGTGCATTGAAACCTGTTTAGAGAACAAAGACAAGTTACTTTAGTTTTATTAATAAAAGCTAAAATAAGATAAACTTTATTGACCAGTGTCAATTGGAGCAGGATAGGCCGAGGACCACTCGTTATACGCGATCAATATTTTAAACATAATTACATATCAATAAGTTACTCGTAAAAATAACAAAATGATCGATACAGAAAAAGAAGAACGTAAATTTTTTTTTTACAATCGTACAAAAGAAGAGTGCCCCAAAAAAATACAAATACACTGCACTCGAT
>JAHWFP010078365.1:0-12491 GCA_023313725.1 Lithobius niger
CTTGGCCAATAGGATTAACCTTGGCGGCCTTTCCCTGGTGGAATGATATCACTACCTTCAAAGGCCGACCGTTTTTGGAAACTTGGCGGGTTTTTCTACCAGTTTTGGTTTTGGGTGGATTATACTTAGCAACATCAAGAATTAAAAAAAAAAAGGCATGATATCTCCCACAACGGTACGATACATCCCACAACTACCACCGTTTCACCACCCGAAACTATCACAAATGGTAAGCATTGGGTATCAGCATTATGGACTGGAGAAAACTCGTACCGATAACAAATCTAACACATTGCTGATTTCCGACAAATATACCCAATTTTTGTCAAAATTCGTTCGTCTGCTTCTGTCTTATACAGGATCCAGATTCTTCTCTTGTTACAATGGTGTTTATTTTCGTTGTGTTAATTGGTCTCAATTGGTCTCCACTGGGTCTCATTGGACTCGCTGGGAGATTTGCTCTTCTCGTTTTTCCATCTAGTTCTCAACTGTTTTGCAAGTGCGGGTGTGTTAGATGGTGTATTAGGGGGAAAGCTGGGAGTGGAATATTCATCAACGGCACTCCTGCTTTTTCATAGTGTTTGATGGTCAGCAATTCTAAAGCACGGAGGTGTGAATCTCTTTTGAAATTAGACTTTAGCATAGTTTCAATGTCAGTCACTTGATTTGGACTAGTGGTGACTTCTTGGGGAAGAACTATGCCATTTTCGTTGTTTTGAGTCCTGGTGTACCAGCAATCTGATGTTGATAAATCGTATCGTTTCTCCTACGTAAACTGCAGGGTATCCACCTCATAGCGTTTGTTGCACTCCGCAGAGCGTCCTAGGGAAGTGCGTTGAGAGACTGTTGGTTTCTCAGTATTTTCTTTTTTTCTGTGCCTTTTTTTCCCTATTGTTTTTCGGCTCTTGGTTTGAGTGCGCTCATGTTTCATGGTGTGTTAGCTATCTTTGTTTTGGCCTTGGTGTTGGTGTTTCGGAGGGTATTTTAGGCGTGTTTTAGGTTTGCTAAGGATGTTAGTGGCTAGTATGTTTGCTAAAGATGTTAGGATGGAGTGGCTCACTTAGGTTCTTAATGTTGGTTAGGCCTGCTCTTGCTTCGGTTTCCATATTGGGCGTCAGTTTGGTTGGTATTGACTTTCTTAGTTTGGCTTACGTTCTTGGGATATTTTTAATGCTTGGTTGATGATATATGTGCTGGGTAACCAATTTCGAGGTATTCGGCTTTAGCTTTTTGTAGATATGGGTTGGTTATCTGATGGTTGTAGGAGTTTTGTACTATTAGGTTCATTTCTTGTTGAACTAGCCTCAGAGTTAGGGTGGCCAGCTACCTAGACTTGTATGGCATACATCGGTTTGTTGTTATCTATATATATAATTACACAAGGTCCGCAATGCAGCCATCGGCAGCAGCCATCTGCAGCAGCTGCATACGATGCCATCTCCGCCATCTACCGACGGAACGGCAAATTATAAGAGTAGCAGCCAAGCTCCGCTGAGATAGTAGCTGTGCCCGGAACGCAACGGCCAGCAGCGCGAACATACGATGCCATCTACCGACCGAACGGCAAATTAAATGAGGGGGGGGGGGGGGCGAGACGGGGGGAGGGAAGGGGGGAGGGGCCGGAAGCGAGACGACGCGGAATGAGCGAGCGAAGCGAGCGACTCCGCTAGTTGTGTTATAATATGACTGGTAGATGATTTGATCAGTTGTCTTGAGATTTTTACATCAAGAAAGGGCAGACTTTGGCTTCGTTCGGTTTTATGCGTGAAGGTTAGGTCATTTTGCCACTGATTTAGTTTGTTGATAACTAAAGAATAAATCACAAGGTAAATGGTAAACGAAGCAAACAGTGTGCATTAAAGACTGGCCTTGTGAGGATACACAATACACTAGTCTGAGAAAGAAAGAAAAGACAACTGCCCCGACAGGAACTCGAACCCAGGACTTCTCGCTGACTAGGCCTGACGCTCTAACCACTGCGCTACCGGGGCAGATACTAGCTACAGGCTCCAACCGAGCTAAGTAGCTGTTCATTCTTTCTCAGTGGTGACCTAGAGGTCACAATCATACACAAGGAGGGAAAGCAACATTGCTTCTTGGCGTCCACACTAGAAATAATGCGAGTAATAAATAAAATAATTAATCACAAGGTAAGCAAACAGTGTACATTAAAGACAGGCCTTATGAGGAAGAAAGAAAAGTCAGCTGTCCCGACTGGGACTCGAACCCGGGACTTCTCGCTGAACAGGCCGGGAGCTCTAACCACTGCACTACCAGGGTGGTTACCGGCTACAGGCTCCACTCGAGCTAAGTAGCTGTTCAGTCTTTCTCAGTGGTGACTTACGGGTCACAAACATACAAAAGGAGAGAAAACCACATTGCTTCTTGGCCTCCACACTAGAAATAATGCGAGGAATAAATAAAGAATAAATCGCAAAAATAAATCCGCCCCGGTAGCGCAGTGGTTAGAGCGCCCGACTTATTCAGTGGGAAGTCCCAGGTTCGAGTCCCAGTCGTAGCAGTTGCCTTTCTTTCTTTCTCAGATTAGTGTATTTTGGTTCCTCACAAGGCCAGTCTTTAATGCACACTGTTTGCTTCGTTTACCCTTTACCTTGTGATTTATTTTTTATTTATTACTTGCATTATTTCTAGTGTGGAGGCCAAGAAGCAATGTTGCTTTCCCTCCTTGTGTAGTTTGTGACCTCAAGGTCACCACTGAGAAAGACTGAACAGCACTTAGGTCGGCTGGAGCCTGTAACCAGTATCCGTCCCGGTAGCACAGTGGTTAGAGCACCCGGCCTATCAGCGGGACGTCCTGGGTTCGTGTCCCAGTCGGGGCAGTTGTCTTTTCTTTGGTTCTCAGATTAGTGTATCTTGTTTCCTCACAAGGTCAATCTTTAACACAGGCTGTTTGCTTCGTTTAGTTTGTTGAGGATTTGTTGGGTATCATGTTCTTTGTAGATTGAGAAAATATGATCCACAAATTAATATTGTCCAGAATTTGTGTTCGCGCCTGCCGTCAAGTGTATGCTGATTTAGGTTTTGCCCATTGGGACTCCTTTGATTTGTTGATAAGTCTGACCCTTGAAGTTGACATATGGAAGAGAGGATCTTTTTGTATTCCACTCTCTGGCACTCCTGAGCTTTTCAGCTGCTGTCTGTCATGCTTAGTATTAGGTGGTGAGAGACGAGAGGGAGCAATGACTTAACGTCATAAAATGTGACGACGTCACCTGGCTTTATTTGTTCCTGTTGGAGGCGTTCCAGGAAATATTGGGTATGTTTTGGACAATGTTTGCCTTACATATTTATTGAGTCTTTCAGTAAAGTGCCAGTCTGTGGTTTGGACTGTCCCCCTTTGGCTGAGTCTATTAGCCTAACGGGAGACCCTCTTTGTTGATTTTAGCCTGTCCAAAGATTGTTGGGAGTTCTAATGAATGGAAAGAGAAAGACCACCCAAAGTACAAAACATGTAAGAGAGACTAAATAATAAAAAAAAAAGGTCAAAGGGTTTTATCAAGCGTTAACCACACCTGGTCAATTGTGAGACACAGCCCTAAGGCCCTATGTCTGCAGCACCACGAATGAATGCCACTAAATCATCCCACAGCTATAATAATAGAAGTAAAACAAAACAAACCACCATAATCCAAGAATAATAGGAGCCAGAAAAACGAAACGTAAAGGGAAAAAGGCACAGAAAATAGATAATTTCGAAAAACCAACTGACACCGGAATGCCCAAGGACACTCTATGGAGTGAACAAAACCCAAGTGGTGAATGACCATTGGATTAAATGGAGAAACGAGACGATTTATCTACATCTGATTTCTGGAGCACGTAACTAGTACCAGGTCCCAAAACGCCAAAAATGGCATAGCAGTCCACCAAGAAGCCACCAAACATCAAAACAAGAGGACTGGCCCCAAAACTCTGCTGGAGTACAGTTGCAAAAGAAGTTCACTCCTCTAGAATCACGGATCATCAAACACCACGACAAAGTAGGAGTGCCACTGATAAACATTCAACACCCAGCCTTCCACGGGAAAATCGTCTAATCCACACTGCACTTGCCATACAACTAAGCACTAGACGGAAAACCGAGAAGAGCAAAGCTCCCAACGAGCCCATTGAGACTCATAAAAATCAGTGGTCTGCATCACTGGATTTTAACGCAACAAACATAAATACCAATGTAACATGAGAAGAATCTGGATCCTTTAAAATCCTGGAGAAGACAAACGTAGTTGGTAAAAAATTGGGCGGTCTATGTTTGTCGAAAATTAGTTGATTGAAGTTTTGAATATAGCGTTATAGTTTTTACAATGGTGAAGATATTTCAAAGTAAACACCCATGCGAATTTTCTGACACATATTTTTTTGGTTTGTTTTCTTTTTAAGGTGGTGCTCTGGTACCAACAAAAGTTTCTAACGTTTGTGGAGACTGGACTAATTACAAGAACGAAAAATGCCTAAGGATTCTGGACAAAATTGCAACGAAAGAGGATGCCGAAATTGAATGCAGATCTCTTTCACGTGACTCAAGAAAACAACACCTTCCCAGACTTGTCACAATCAAAAACAGAGATCAACAGCAGTTCTTGCACCAGCTCGTGCAATTTAACGACGAGACGAACGTGTGGCTTGGTCTAGTGAAAACTAATAAATCTGACCAAATGGAATGGAACGACGGATCCAGATTGGTATTTAGTAAGTTAGTAAATGCCACCAACTCTAGCTATAACTGCATTGAAATTAATATCGTAACTGGGATTTGGTTACAAGTCAGCTGCACAAATCTAAACAGAATCGTTTGTGAACGAAACGTAGGAATTCCATGGCCGTTAGGGAATCTGGAAAACTTCCAACAAGATTCACATCCAACACAATTGGAACGGAATGATAATAAAGCAGAAAAGGACTGCGAGAATTGGAACCCCGATTATAAGACGGAATATCTCAGATATGCAGCTGAAAAAATACTGGAGGTGATGGAAAACGTCAAGGCAGGTACCGATTCAATTCTTAGGAAAGGATTGGAAGAAGCAAGAGAAGTATTAAAAGATGCAAAAGAAAAGATAAATTATCCTGGACAAGATAAATTATCCTTAGACAAGATAAATTATCCTGGACATGTACTAAAACAGACAAAAGAAATTGATAATTTTTCAGGTAAGTTTATTGTTTAAGGTAGCCTAGCCAAACTTTAAACTACTTACAACCGTAAATACGTTAACTGAACAAAAAATACTTGCCATTTCGAAAAACACGCATTAGAGCTTGTATCACCATGGAACTCACAGATATAAAGGCACACAAATAAAAAAAAACAGCTAGGAGTTCATGATATAATGAAACGAACTGTAATTTGAACTCCAATTCCAGGGAATAAGGAATTTTTTTACACTTGTAATGTCAGATATTGAACACAATTTGTGGTTGAATTGGGTGTATCCTTTGTGTGGGTGGGTCTATTTAATATCTGTATTATACAGGTGTTTTGTTATTTGGGGTTTGTTTTGCCTGTACATGTGGGTTTACGTTTGATTCTGCATTGTGTGAGTGACTATGTGTGTGTTTTGTGTGGCATTTGTAATGTGTGAAACCTGCAGCTCTTCCTCTCATTTAGACGGTTGTTTTTTTCATGCAGTTCCATGGAACAAGGATTGGTTTTATTCCTTGGTAATATCAGAAAATGAATGTAATTTGTATTAAAAATGGGCCATGTCTCTGTGTGTGAGTGTATGTGTGTATGTGTGGGAAGATGTGTATAATTTGTGTCAATAGAGGTGTCTTATTTATTTGGGGATTTGTTTTGTTTTTTTCCCCTTGATTTGGGATTCAAATTATAGTTCGTTTCGTTCGGTTGAATCTATTCCGTTTTCTATTTGTGTGCCATCACAGCTGTTAGTTCCGTAACGATACTCACATTTTTTTCTAAATGGGAAAGACGCTTTTTGTTCAGTTAATTTTTTAGTAACATTGTTTCGCTTCCTTTTTTTTTTTACATTGGTGTGGTTTGGTGTATCATGTATACGACTATTCTCCGGCAAACTTTGTACGTGGAAAAAATAGCATTAGAAATACATATTTATGTCAATGCTTCATTCATGCTTTGTCCCATGCCTTTTACGACGAACCGCTAGTGTGTGCCTAGATTTAGCGTGTGTCAGCTGGATTCATAGGATTCTTAGTTGAGTCTTTATTGTTGCAATAGTTAAATCTTCATTGTTGCAAGAAGTTTTAGTAATTGCGGCAAACAAATCGGCAGCAATTCATATGGGCTCCCGAAACCTGCATTGAACTGAATAAGTCATTCAGTTATGTCGGCCACCCAATTTTGAGGCTGCAAGGCCTCTAGAATTAGGCTTAACACCCTATGAATTAAAACTGGAAGATTTAAGCGAAAACCAGGATCATTTTGCTTTTGTTCTCAACAACGAATTAACCTTTTTCTGGCTGACAATAAGCCAATTTCAAACAAGATGCAATGACGATGTTAATTTTCTGTCCCCACCACCAAGCATCGCAACATCATATTCAATTGAACTCTAATCGGATCTTGAATTCGCCTCAACTCCGTGTTGCAACATTGTTACATTTTGACAATGTTAGCCTCTACTGATGCTCCTTCTGCTCTTCCTTATCCTTTTCTAAAAATTCTCTTGTACTCACAAACTCTAATAAGCAGTACGGGCTGGGCGTGATAATTACGGTTCGAATATGCCTGTTTTCTTCGCTGTAACTTGAGTTTCGGTTATCAAATATACGAAAACTGTTTTGAAAGCTGTATCATGTGTGATGGAGATCACTATTTGTAACTGGATGGTCGTCACACTAGTGTGTTTGTGCCGTGTGTAGTCTTAATGTGGGTGCTCGAGTGTTTGGTTAACTCAGATGTAAGCCTCCATTAATGAAGATATGAATACTGACAAACGGACTCTTCCCTGGTAGCGTAACCCCCTCCACATGAAATATAAATTCTACCAAATTCCATGTAAAATATACACTTACCTCACAGGGCAACTGCCCTCTGGACCCCACCCCCCACAGGACCACCCCACTCTTGACCTCACCCCACGTGACCCTGGCCTCTCCCTCATCAAAAGTGACGTCATTATTCCTCAGAATTTACACCACCCTCTAGATGACGCTAGAGTTCTCTATGTGCGGTCTACCTGCATAACGTTAATATTGAAATTGAAGTCCGCTGATTCAACTAGTAATACTCTGAGTAGAGAAAAATCTATTTTGAGAGACAGAATACTGACAGAGGGGCAACCCTTATGTCCAATCACAGCCATTCTACACTGATGACTTTCAGCTATTTCACTTCAACGATGGTTGTAGATAATCGGATGAACTCTGCATCCAATGTTGATAGGACTATGAATCTTTGTTTCTGGACTTGCCAGGTTACTGGAATCCCTGACAACATCCCAACGTATGCTGACCAGGATCTTCAATCTTCCACATTCGATGCCCAGGAACAGTCTTAGAAAACTTTAACGTGGGCTGCCCTAAGACACGTTCACAGCATAGGCTTAAGTTTCTAGTGGTGTTTGCATACACTAGAATTCGTTGAAACATTCTCAAATGGTCTGGTTTTGGGAAGGAGTTGAATTGTGACATGGCCGCTACTAAGATTAATGTCTGGTTGGGTACTCAGGGCCACAAACATCAACATGTTCTTGGTGGTGATCCTATCAGTGATTGATACTGAATATTATCTACCACCCCTATCTTCTGCTTACCGTATGATGTCAAATGCATGCCGACATTCATATGTAGGTAGACGTCCTTTGAATCTTCTAATCCAAAGTGTTTGGTCAATTCTTCGATATAACTTCTTTGGTGCATGGTCCATTGTCTATTTCCTTTTTCGAGTTCTACTCCTCAGTTCGCTTAGATTCCTCACATCATATTCATAAGCTCTGCTACAGCTTGCTCGAGCTTTGCAAAAATAGCTAGATCATCGCCGTAGAGTAGGACTATGGCACTCATCTTGTATGTGTATATATGTACAGAATTTGTCGTCCTCACTTTCTCTAATCCTCAGTCTATGATTGTGTAGTCAAGTTCTTGGACCCATCTTCTTCCAGACAAGTGTAATGCATAGAGGGCTTTATGCAATTTCCATGCGAGACCTATTGTAATGCTGAATTCAGGATCTGGTAGAAGAAAAATCTCTTCTTTTAGATTTCTATACAGATATGCACACTTAATGTCTAATTGGTAACTGACCCATCCATAACATACGACTAGTAGCATGAAAAAGAATCTCACCAATGTGAAGGCTATCACTGGTGAGAAGGTAAGAAGTCAAAACCTTTCTTTTAAGTATTTCCTTGTGCAACCAATCATTACAGTATCGGGCTGGCTTTCTATCGGAGTCTTGTTTCACGGCATAAATCCATCTGAACACAATGACTTTATTGGCCATGGGTTTCTTGACTTGAGTGTAGACTCTTGATTTCTACCTTCATAGCTTTTTGATATCCTTTAGCTAGGAGTGACCTGACAGCCTCTTTGTAACTTGAAGGTACGTGCACTTCTGCACAAAAAACTCTTGTTCAAGTGTGTCTTCAAATAAACCCTCATTTATCGTCTGATGGCATGTGGTCCACTGTACTCTTCTCCTTTGAGGTACTGGTGTAAATAGGGCTGTTTGTCCAAGTTTGCAGGCTTTCGGCTTCTGTTCTTGGTGGTGATTCTTGGATTTCGAGATCATCACCTTTAGCCAGCCATGGGGTCTTCGGCCTAAAATCGAAACTCTCCACATCAAACGGTATTTGTTTCTTCACACAAAATTTACCAACATCGTAGACTGTACGTTGTCTCGAACCTCCTTAGTAACAATAACAAATATCGAATCTTGCAGCTTCGATACCTGTTTGATTGATGGGTGGCTACTTCCCATTCCCATCCCAGAGATGGTTTCCCACTTCTTTCTTCAGTAGGCTGTCTACTGGTTGAGGCTTTGTTGGGCTCACTTCTGAGTAAGGATTCTTTGCCAACAGTAGGTTTGGAGAAATCTTCTTCCCATAACGTTTCCTCTAGATTTATAGGGGAGGACAGAGGTTTCACGAATTCCACGAATTCCTCTTCTTTGCATTTCGTAATGTGTCGGTGCTGATTCGCTTCTCGACGAATTTGGTGCTCTGTGTTTCACGGATCTTTCTTCATCGGGACATCAACTCCAATATCGTCTTGTTTGAAATGCATATCCCACTAGTATGCCTAATCAAGCTCTATGCTATATATTCAGGTACGGGGATATCTTTCATCGTGAATGAAATACAATCATCCAGTGCATCACATGTAGCTTATGCTCGGTTGTCTTTTAAAGTACAACCCATCTGGTATGACTCCATTAATACCATAATGTGCAACTCAATTCTTCATATGAGTTGCGGTGAGAATAAGCTTGACCCACCATTCTTTTGATAATTGGGCTAATATCAGTAGAGTTCGGACTGTATTAACAATGTCTGGTTAAGTCTCTCAGCCACTCCATTCATTTCGGGGCTGTAGGTGTTGGTCCTATCTGCCTTTATGCCTACGTGTAAATCTTCCTTGAAATAACAGGCACAAAATTTCATCCCGTTAACGGTATGTAGCTTCGTGACTTTTCTTCCTGTTTCGTTCCCAAATCAGAAGTCCCTGCTACCCATCCTCCTTAAACAAACTCGAAAACTGTCAAAGAAAACTCACGAAGTGATGTTTCCCTATTCGTGACCTTCCTTACAGTGACCAGCTTCTCTGGCTTAAGCTTCCAATACTTCGTAATAGGGGCGACCTTATTCTTGCGTATCAACTCCTTACCAATTTCTTTGACTTCGACCATTCTCCCATGTTCTTCCGAAACTAAAATTTCAATCGTGGTTACAATCTCAAGCTACAGGGGCTTACTTCCAGGCTCAACTGGCGATTTTGCTTTTTCACTGAGAATGTGGTGCTCCTGTGGAACACCCTGCCTGAGCATGTTGGGTCTGTTCCCTCGCTGAAGAGCTTTAAGACTCGACTTGACACTTGGCGGGTCTGTTCGGTGTTTGTGAGGTGTGTGAGGGGGGGGCGGGGGCCGGCCTTTGAGTCTCAGATCGGAGCCATCATTTTCATACATCTGCGTACATCTTAAACTTATATCCATAATCTATGTAAGCCTGCTTGTCATTTTTGTTTAACATTTTAAAGTCTAAGATTTTTTAAGTTTTGTTTTACGCACTTTGGTTTCATTCAAGTGATGTGACTGTTTGCAGGTTCGAATCGGGGGGGCCCCCCCTAGCCTCCACTTCATCGTTTTCAAAGCGTATGCGTTTTCTTCAAAAGCACATCGAAATCTTGGCATAAAACGTAAGTTCACTAAAAATGGTAGTCTTGAAACATATCGTAAGTCGAATTCCAGCGGGTTTGTCAATATTTGAGAGAAATTCCGTATCCTCTGCAGACGCTGGGTTTGAGGTTACGTTTTTGCCATTCCGAATCACATTTTAGTGTAAACGAAGAAAAAACAGTGGCGGCTTATTCTGTCGCTTCGCTGATAATAACCGTAGCATAATAACCGTAGCATAATAACCGCTTCGCATATTAACAATTCGGGAAGCTATGTCGAACAAATTACAACGCTTAACAGTCAGGTAATCATTCTAGAACATGTGGAAAATCTCGGGCTATTATTTCATGCGATAATTATTTCGTGTCAGTTTGCCAAACACGGCGAGTCATTGTTAGACTTAGGCCATTAACGGGTATCGATGTCAATCGAAGGTGAAGTCAGTTGAGGCATGGGGGGGGGGGGGGGGCACGGCGGGCGCCTGCTATGCCGTGCCGGCTTGCTAACTGAGTTTTCCCGGCACGAAGACGGCTTGGTGAATGCGCGGTCGCATTGCGTAGTAATGGTGATGAGAGAAATAGATTGAAGTACACGTTAAATAAAAGACAAAATGTTTATTTAAATTCAAGCTACGGTCACGAAAGAGAATAAATGGTTTCTACTCCGGTAGATAAGCCTAACGCAATTTTCGAACCACTGCACTGTGACTGAGGTTGGCGCTAATGACCAAGTTGTCGACGCGCCATTAAGCCTCAATCCCCCCCCCCCCAACGCAATTTTGTTGCAGAAAAAAATTCTAAATCCTCGGTCGTACCATAAAGTATTTTATTTACCTTTGGACTATACCCACGCTCTACCGACTTGGATAAAAAAAAAAGTGGCCGTCAACCGGCACACGACGTCACACACTCTGTACACAATTTAGATTGTTTGAATAAAGAACGGTTTCAACCCGCCCACCCCTCCATAAGTTACGAGAAATATTTTGCTCCGCACCCTCCCCTTTCCCCAATTTCTACAATATGGTTAAAGCTATAGCTGACGTTCGGTTTCGGTTGGGGGGTGGTGGTCATAATGAACGCTGTCATACCCCCTTCGTCATGATTTTAAAGAAGATGGATAAAGGACAAAGGAACTGCCCCCTTTGCCCCTCACCCCTCCATGGGGCACATAGCTGTCTTTTAACCGAAAATTGCCCTTTTTTGAACCCTACATTCTCTTTTTTTCTGCCCCACGACGAAACTCAACAGATTTGTAAAAAAATATCCTTTTCAACCCAAATCTCCTTTTGCCTGTTCATTGGCGCAAAACGGTCCTACATTGCAGGGATGCCACTGGGGTGCAACAGTTGTTAAAAAAATTTCACTTCACACATTTTTTCCCACAATTTTTCGCACACGTTGTATTAAATTTTCAAATTTTCGCACCGTGGCTTCCCAAACTTTTCACAATTTTCACAGCAGAGAATGTATTTTTTTTTTTTTACATTGCTTTGTTTTTGTTAGGCTATAGGTTAGGTTATAGGTTACATCACTTTTTATTTATTTATTAGGCAGATGCCGTGGCTGTTTTTTTTTTTGGCTTCTTGGTCACCTAATTTCTGAGAATCTTGCAAAATGGCATTCGTGACTTCCTTCTTCGTCAAATCTTGTTTTGGACAGACTTCACTCAAAAGTTTTCAACCTTGGCCCTGCATGAGTTTGACTATCTCTGTAGTTGTTGCCCGTTTTCAGTCACAGGTGTCTTCTCCAATGTAGCTAAGATGTCTTCATCTAGCAATAACTATATAATACCTTAATTTATTTATTATTCGTGGCACATTGCAACTTTTTTCATAATATCCACAAAATTCACAATTTTTAACAATTTTCACATTGATGGCAGCCCTGCAATTGGGACGGGCATACGTAGCAAGGAACACTAAAAAAAAAAAAAAATCCGTCAAAAACTGGTGCAAATCCTTTTTTTTTTTTCAAGTGCACTTCCCCCATTGAAAGTCCATCTGGCTCGCTTCTGTTCCCTCCCCCCTCACCTTTCCTCCAGCCATGCATGCACTCAGTGACGGCGTTAGGGGTGGGCCAGGGTAGCCATGCCCCCCCCCCCCCTCTGCCGGTCCCCAAAACCTCCAACACTCGGGTCATCACCAGAAAATAAAATA
>JAHWFP010078365.1:12591-36752 GCA_023313725.1 Lithobius niger
ATATTATAAATTTATTATTTATTTATTTATGTAGCAACTTTGCAATATATGTGTAGCTTAATTTATTTTGAATGTTTACAGAATATATTTTACAAAAAGATTGGAATGCATTGAAGCTTACATTATGTTTATGTTGAATTAAACAGAATAATAGCGCCTAATCCGGCTGCCTTGAAAAAAAAAAGGCCTCGGCCCATTCGGTTTCCAGATGTACCGTCTGTCGGCCCCCCCCGCCCCCCATCCAAACAATTCAGTCCTGATGCCGTGTTACTGCGTGCACTGGTTAAATATAAACTAGTAGTTACAGTGGCAACACTTTCAATCATAGCATACGAATGATCGTCCTAATTTAATTTCTCGGAGTTCAAAGTATTTATGTATTATTATTATTATTATTATTATTATTGCTATTTAAGTCGGTGGGCCGTGGTTATGGGAAAATAAATCATCTAACGGTTGGAAAAAGGTTGATTAAAGCTATTTAATTCAGAAAAAATATTCTTTGAAAACTGCGATATTAGCTGTTTTCGTTTTTTGCTTATGATAATGATGGTCCTTTCTTTATTATTCCCGTCTGTCCCTCAGAAGCTGTAGACTACTCTGCTTTGCGCATGACTGTTAATCGCAACAGAATCCAAAAGTTAGAGGTGAACGCCATTGCAAGAGAATAGCTAAACAATTAATTCTACACACATAAGTAACACGGATATCTACACGTTTTCAGGGAACAACTTAAATAATTTACTAGTTTTTTTCATTGTAAGCGTTATACATGCACATCCAGGAAACATTTGATTTTATAAGTAGAAGCAAGCAGTACCGTAATCATCTGCAACGAAGTGTTGTAGCCCCAGTACCGTTGTACGGAAGTACCATAACCTCGTTCCCAAATCCTTTTAAAAATGGCCGCTTACGTTTTGTTAGCCAAACGCGACAGAGTAACCTCACGGTGTTTGGGACTCACATTATGAGATGTTTTCAAAGCGTTATTCGACGTTGTATCTTACCTTTTGTGTCGAATGCGAAATGGAAGGGATGAAAACGATAAAGTCGAGACTAGGCCTCCGGGTCACATAACTTGAAGGAATCGCACTCACCCTCACCCACTTTCAGTCTTTCGCTGTGGTTTAAGCGATGCGTACCGTGTGAAAATAACTGTACATTACGTCATTTAAGACTTGCCGCTGAGATTACCACTGTGTTTGGTTAGAAGGATAATTTTTCTGTCCTCCACCTTCCCAATCAAACCTAAAAGAAGCCCTGCCCCACAAACGGGCATTCCCCGGTCAGGCCCCTTCCCACTCCCAGTTTATCGCTTTGGCGTGACCAATCCGTACCGTGTGAAAAAATAACTGTCCTTCGTACATGACATCATTTAAGACTTGCCTTTGCGATGACCGTGCAGAGCAAATTGTTAGTCGAGACAACAATGTGTCAATTTCAACTTCTTTTCAAGGCAACAACGTACCAATTTCAACTTCAAGCCAAAGAATTGACACACTCGCACATTTTTATTGTTCCATTTTCGGGGATCGTCGTCGTCGTTGCCTCAGTTCTGCTATGAGACTTCGGTTTATAATGTAAGATGTATGTAAGAAGAAGAAGAAGATGACTATCGGTAAAAACCAACCTACGAGTTTTACTCAACTTATGCTCATTCCGCGTCGTCTCGCTACGCTCGAGGAGTTTTCATGCTGCAACTCTTGTGCTGCTGACAGACATTCCACGTCTAAAACGATCAAGAAAATAGTCAGAATGCAGTACGCGTTTTTTCGTAAGGCTTCACTGCATAAACAAATGATAACCATAAATCATTCCAACAGTTTGGCCATCCGAGAACTACGTGCGCGTCGATCCATGCTTCCAGTAAATTCTTTGATTCCAAGAGCATCACAAAATCATGTGCTGATTATTTCGACGCAAACCAATTGTAATTATTGCTCACATTTCGTCCATCACATTCCTAAGCGCGCCTGTATTTCATCTATATCATTCAAAACATACGATTTGTTTGTTTGCACATTTATACGTCTTCTTCTCCAGAAGTAATCCCCTATGAAGGTACGAGATGAAAGATTGAGAGCAGAGCGAGACACACATTGAAAAAGTTTACTTTACGTGGAAATTGCTCGCTTTGCTCGTTCAATCCACGCACCTCCGTGCTTCAGAAACACGAATGTTTGACACCGTTTTAAAACCAAATCTATTGTTTTGATTTTTCCCTGCATCAAGTCAGTTAGTCATCAGTTAGCCATCAATTTTAAGATGTATATGTGGTGTGTTGCAAAATACGTCGTCCGTTTATCATTTTCCATATCATTTCTCTTTGCTCGAGGAGGTTTTCATGAACAAACTATGACGTCATGAACAAACATGAAGATCTAGGGTTAAAAAAACGTTGACTTTATTTTTCCAGGGTTTTTCGCGTTTTTGTGGGTCATAATATCAAGTTACATCGATGAAAATATGTCTGTACTGTGCGCAATTTAATTATCTTTCGTTTGGTCCTACTCCCACATTTGTAGGTGTTTGGGTTCCGGAGTAGTAGAGGTACAAACACACAAACACATACGCACATCACACGTCCTTAATAATAACTAGCGGAGTCGCTCGCTCATTCCGCGTCGTCTCGCTGCGCTCGAGGAGATTTCTGGCTGCAACACTTATGATACAGACATACCTTCTACATAAAAAACGATCAAGCAAATTATAAGAGTGTAGTATGCAATATCGGTTATCTCGAGAGAAGGTTAATATTATTTTTTTACGTCCGTGGAGGCAAGCAAAAAGATCAAGCAATTTATCATAAAAGCGCTGTTTCTGATGACAAACGCTGATTTTCGTTCGCTTCGCTCACTCAATCAGCGCAAAACATTTCCTGAGAAGCGTGACTGAATCAATGTAACAACCAAGAACCACACATTACTTGTAATTTGTGTTAGTATACTTTTTATATGGGTTTTCTTGTTTTACGTATTTTAAGAATATTGTTCTTTACGTCCTGCTCAGTACAGATTTTTCGTAAATATCTGCAGAACGTCAGATGTAATCCCCTATGAAGGTGAGAGATGAAAGATTGAGAGAGATCAAAGCGAAACACACATTGAAAAAGTTTACTTTACGTGTAAATCGCTCAATCCACGCACTGCCGTGCTTCAAAACACGAATGTTTCCGTGCTTCAGAATCCAAGAAAATGACGCCCTTTTAAATCCAGCTCTATGGGTCTATTTTTTCCATGCATCAAGTCAGTTGATACACATTCAGGTCCACCCATCCTTCCATCCATCCTTCCTTCTATCCTTCTATCCTTCCTTCCTTCCTTCCATCCATCCTTCCTTCCTTCTTTTCATTCTCCCATCCATCATTTTTTCTTTCCTTCAAATCTTCCTTCCAACCATTCTTCTATCGTTCCTTCCATCCTACCTTCCATCCATACGTCCTTCCTTCCGTCCATCCTTAATTCGTTCCTTCCTTCTATTCATCCTTCCTTCCATCCTCCATTCATCATTTCTTCCATCCTTCCTTCTATCCGTCCATTCATCCTGACATTCTCACATCCTTTCTTCCTCTTTTCCATACTATCATCCATTCTTAATTCGTTTCTTCCTTTCATCCATCCTTCCTTCCTTTTTTTCATCCTCCCTTCCATCTTACCATTCATCATTTCTTCCTTCCTTCCTTCTTCCATTCTTCAGAAACACGAATGTTTGACACCGTTTTAAAACCAAATCTATTGTGATTTTTCCATGCATCAAGTCAGTTAATACAAAACCTATATTAAGATGCACATGTGGTGTGATGCAAAATACGTTGTCCTTTTCGGCTCATTCGGCCACGTCTCTCTGCACTCCAGATCATCTCTCTTATCTCGTGGAGGTTTTCACGAACAAACTATGACATCATGAACGAACATGAAGAGCGTTAAAAAAAACTTTGACGTTAGTTTTTCAGGGATTTTCGCATATTTGAGGGTGATAATATCAAGTTACAGCGATGAAAATAGGCCTATTAAAAGCGAAATTTAATTATCTTTCGTTTGGTCCTACTCCCACCTTTATAGGTGCTTTGGTTCTAGAGGAGTAGAGGTACAAACACGCACGCACGCACGCACGCACATCGTACGTTTTTAATTATGTAGATAATAATAATAATAATAATAATAATTTCTTTTATTGCAAAGCAATTCTCGAAGCTTATAGAAAGCTTGTGTGAGATTTTACAACTTCTTATTCTCGTGTGATTAATAATTACAATAAATTATACATACACATTATACATACACTAAATATCACATAAATATATATTACTTAACGTTTATAACTTCTTCATAAATTATCGGCGCTTCTCACTGGACTTGTAATATGTATTTAACTGATTTATTATGAGGTATTTTTTTTAATTTATCCTTAGTTCTTTCATATTTATGTATGTTAAAATATTTTCTGACAGGTCATTAAATAATTGTGGTATGTAATACTTTTTTCCTCTTTTTCCATATGCATTATTCCAACTTGGCATCTCATATCTCCTTTTTCCTACTCTTATTTTATCTACATTTTTTGTGGTTACTTTGAATGCATTGCTATAATAATTTTTGTTATTATTATATATTTGTAATATTTCACACTCTTTGTATAGTTCAATGGTTTTTTTAATCTTTATCTTTTTTCCAAACAGTACTGTAATTAGTTTATTTTGTACTTTCTGTAATCTTTCTATAATATACTCTGATGTATTACCATAAATTTCTATTCCATAGCTTAGTATACTCTTTATCCATGCTTCATATATCATTTTTTTTTGTTTTGTATTTAAAATATTTTTTAATTTATATAATTTTGGTATCAATTGTCTTAATTTTTTTATAATTCCAATTATGTGTTCTTTAAAATTCCAAAATTCATCAATTGTTAAGCCTAAATATCTTGCTGTTTTCGTTTTTTCTAGTTTCCTGCATTCTTCATTACATTTACTTTCTATTAGTCCTAAGTTTAAATTTTTACAATCTCCATAATTGTTTTATTATCCATGCTTCTTTTGTTTTTTTCATTTTTGGTACTGATATGTCCACAATAATAATAATAATAATAATAATAACAAAAAGAGAAGCTGATGAAAGCAAAGCTTATTGTACCAGCTGAGCACAATACTCGTCGTAACGTTTTTTTCCAAAGGCTCACAGTTGATGATGTAGATATACAGGGTGGTCCAAAAGTCCGTTGTACCCCACCAAAAGCTCTACAGAATTGGTATTAGGCACCTGACTCATAGGACTTTGTTTTTTCTCTACGATGGGGCCACCCACTGAGCTTGTGTTGGGGCACCCTGCCCCCGTATTTCCCCAGATATAAAATTTAACTTTTTTCTTGTGAGAAATAGACGTTTGGTTCTAATTGGGGAAAATATGAGCAATTGCGCATGGCACAGACAACGTGAGAGCCGAAAATGGCATGCTAATTGGATAAACGGGATACGTTTTATTACATCTTCAATGTAGCCCCCAAGCCCGTATGAGGCTTCCCTGCACATATTAGGCTTCCCTGCGCTGTAGGACCTTAGATGGGAAGCCTCCTACGCTTCCCATCAAAGGTCCTACAGCGCTGAGAATACACACCTGACAAATAGCACCAAGGTTTGTCCCATTGCATCGGGGCGCCAGGCCACCCCCTTAACCTCCAGATACAAAGTTATCTATGTTCCTTAAACTAAATAAAAAAAAAACAACCCTGGGTTGGGAACGTTCAAGCAATACGTCTCAAGAGATAATCTATTTTAACCCCCTCCCCCCGCCCTTCGTGATCGATCGTCATCAAATGACAAATAGGCATAGGTGATAGTGCCTGTTCTCTTTAATTTATGGGAGGTGACAGGAATCAACTGCCCAACCCAGGGTTATTAGTCATGTTTATTGTAAGGAACGGAAATAAACTTGGTAACTGGGGGGTTGAAGGGGGCAGGGTGCCCCAATGTAAGGTCATGCATGCCCCCCATTTTAGAGACAAATATTCGTCCTATGTGTCAGGCGTGTAATCTCAGTGCTGCAGAACCTTTGGTGAGTGCTGCCGTACCGTACAATTTCCCACACCGTGCAGGCAAGCCATCATGAGGGCGTAGGAGCTATATTGAAGATGTAATTAAACACATCCTGTTTATCTCATTAGCATGCTGTTTTGGGCGATCA
Organism: Lithobius niger; assembly: GCA_023313725.1. Classification (NCBI taxonomy): domain Eukaryota; kingdom Metazoa; phylum Arthropoda; class Chilopoda; order Lithobiomorpha; family Lithobiidae; genus Lithobius; species Lithobius niger. The sequence continues at coordinate 18,774 of JAHWFP010078365.1, forward strand.
GGTTGGCTGGGTCACGCACAAAACTCCCAATTGGAAGCAAACGTCTATTTCTGACAGAAACAAAAATAAATTTTACACCTGAGGGTTAAGGGGGGGGGGGCAGTGCGCCCCAATGCAAGCTCATGCAGTGACCCCCCTTTTAGGAACAAACTTTGGTTCTATGTGTCAGGTGTGTAATCTCATTACTGTAAAACATTTAATGGGTGCACCGGACAATTTCACCGGACAAGGAAGCTTCTTACGGCGTGGAGGCTACGTTGAAGGTGTAATAAAACGCATCCCGTTTATCCAATTAGCATGCCGTTTTCGGCTACCACATTGTTTGGGCCATGCGCATATTTCCCCAATTTGAACCAAACTTCTATTTCTCACAGGAAAAAGCTAAATATTATATCTCATGAGGGTTGAGGGGGGCAGGGCGCCCCAACGCAAGCTCAGTGGGTGGCCCCCATCTTAGGGACAAAACAAAATCCTATGAGTCAGTGCTTAATTCCAATTCTGTAGAGATTTTGGTGGGGTGCTACAGACTTTTGGACCACCCTGTATAGTGTATATTGCTGTACGCAGTAACATGCAGGTGCGTGTTGAACACAAAATATTGAAAAGGGTGTGTGAAAGAAAATATTTCTGACCGATTTTGAATGAAATTCTGCAGATTTTTTTTTCTTGTAGCACTTTTACTTTTAACCCTGATTTTCGTGAATATTTTTCTAAGTAGCCCTTTATTCATTCATAGTGAAAACTGTTTAAGTAATACACCCATTAAGATAAAGCAAGCCTCTGAGAATAAAAACCATTGTATTCGGGATTGATAATCTCTGGAATTTAATCATCATATTGACCTTTTAACAATAAAACTTGCGAAAGTGATCCCATTATTCTATAAAATAAAATAAATTACAAAACAATAACAAATTTTTTTTATGCTTTGGTAACTAGTTATTTGAGTCATGGTATTGACGTTTTCAGTTTCGCATCTTTGACCAAAATTGGAAAGCTGTAAAAACTTAATAATCTTAATCATTAAAAACTTACGGTCGGTATATATATGTAGGTATTATGTAGGTATATATGTACGTCTTCTCCTCTTGAAGTAGGAAAGCTAAAAATATGAGAAAGGTGTCAAAAGACAGGAAATTAATCCGGATTTAGCGTAGGCGTATTTTCGTAGTTCTAGGTAAAATTGTTCCCCTCGAAAAAAGCGAAAAAACCCCTTTGGACCATTGATGAAACGAATTTTTCGAAGTTGATTGTTAGTTTTGGAATATCACCACTTCCTGCTGTGCGGATGGTCCACAATTGTTGCGCCACGTAGGAGGCGCGTGATCCAGTAGTGTTGTCAGTAGGATTACGGCTGGCAATGCTAACAGCCGACATTCAACAATGAGGCACGTGCAGCTCGCTGATGGAACGACTGTTGGAGTTGCATTTTGGATATTTCAAATTCATACTACCTATTTAGCCTTAAATTTAAATGAAAATACGTAAATCGACGAAAAGATTAATGCGAAATTAGGCATATGTAAACAAAATATATTGATAACAGAAAAGGGTGTCACAAATATTTCAACTTTTGCATTTGTAAACCATCGACATTCGATCAACAGTGTGCTATTAGCTGGTGCTCGACTCAACAATAGTCCAGCCTAATTGTGGTAAACACTAATAGTTTCTAGGTACGATTTCGCCTTGCACGAAATCTTTTATATTAGGCAGAAATTATGGGCGACATGTGGTTGCTGTTTCAAAGCATCACACGTAGCGGGGAAGGAGATGGCTTTTAAGAAAAAATTCTTAAAATTTGTGAAACAAGGAAACCCATGTAAAGTCTGCAAAATTTATTGGAATAAAAAACCAAGAGCGGCACAAAGGAGTATGCAACATGCATGATACAATTACCAAGCATATTTAGTTCAAGCATGCAGCAACTCGCGTGCTACAGCGTTGAAACGGCCTTACAGCGCCGATGGATAGAGCTTCTTCAAGCCAAGGCCCACTGTGAAGAAATCGAGTGTCTCGCCTCCTGGCTCAATGATAGCTCAATCGCGTGCCAGAAAGGGAATGGCTTCTTCAAGCCAAGGCCAACTGGGCTACAAATCGCGTGTCTTATCTCCTGGCTCAAGGCCAGTTGATGCATGTGCTAGAAAGACAAAGCTTTTAACGAGGCTTTTGTTGTCAGTGGTATTATGGCTAACATTCTGAACAAGAGGCGCATGTAGCTATTGGGTGGCCAGACCGTTGGAGTGATGTATGGTTACCATATCGTTCGTTTATGAACTGAAGCGTTAAGAAAAACGCATCCTACATTATCATCATTTGCTTGATTGTTATAGATGTGTAATGTCTGTTAGCAGCCTAAGAGGCCGGACAAGACTGTGCGCGTCCACTTTTGCCGCCAACGAACACTGCACCCAGATCCTTGCCTGTACTTGGGACAGGCACAAATTCCTGTTTTGCCACAGGCACGTTTCCTGGGTCTGGTGTTCGATTCCAGGTTATCTTGGCTTCCACACTTGCGTCAACTTAAAGACAAGGCTTTGCGGGCGCTTAACATCTTGCGGGTCCTGTCGGGCACTTCATGGGGTGCCGATCGCACTGCCATGTTGCGCCTCTACCTAGCCCTTGTCAGCAGCAAACTTGATTATGCGTGCATGGTGTATGGTTCAGCTAGTGACTCGACTCTCCAGATGTTGGACACTGTGCATCACAGTGGCCTGCGTGTGGCGACTGGGGCATTTCGAACTTCTCCAGTGGTCAGCCTCTATGCTGAGGCCTCGCAGCCACCTTTGACCATTCGTCGGCGACAGCTTGCCATTCAGTTTGCTGTGCGTTTGCGTGCTGTGCCATCCAGTCCTGCTTGGTCCGTGGTTTTTGGGCCAGTCTTGCGAGTCGGTAGACGCAGGGTGGGTAAGGGTGATTTCCGCGATAGGCTCCAGCAGTCCTGTCAGGTGTTAGCCTTTGAAATACCCTGCGTCTTGAGGCTTGGGGGATGCCAGTTGCCCCTTGGCTTGTCCCAAGTGGCTGTTTAATTTTCGCTCTGGCGTCCCTCCCGAAGGGTTCCACTCTACTTGCGCGGTACTTACAGGTTCTCTACTTGCGCGGTACTTAGTGTGTTCTCAGTACGCCGGTTATCAGCGCCTGTTTACTGATGGGTCGAAGTCAGACGTTGGTGTGGCCTGTGCTTGTGTGTGTAAGGGAGTAACGGTTGCACATCGCCGCCTTCCATCAGGCTATTTTGTGTTTTCTGCAGCGCTTTTGGCTCTTGGTTTGGCGGTGGAATGGATCCTTGACCTTCAGGGCGCGCATTTCATTATCTTTAGTGATTCCATGAGTGCCCTAGAGTCCTTGGCGAATTACAATCCTCGGAACCCCTTGACACAACGTGTTCAAGCTTTGCTTTCCCGCTTGCCTGGCCAGCGGAAAACCGTGCTTTTCTGCTGGATCCCGGGCCATGTTGGGCTAGCAGGGAATGAGCAAGCTGATTCTGCTGCGAAAGGGGCCCTTTCTGGCCCTCTAGGTAGGGATCTCAGCCTTGTTCCCTCAGACGCCTTTCCAACTCTGCGTCTGAAGTTACACGCTTTTTGGCAAACCTTGTGGGACAGACAGGATGGTAATAAATTACGGGCCATTAAAGGCACTGTCGAGGAGTGGCGCTCGGCGTGTCGCCGCATTCGTCGTGAGGAGGTTGTGTTGGCCCGTTTGCACATTGGTCACACCCGACTTACTCACTGTTTCGTTTTGCGGGGGGTTGACCCTCCTGAATGTTATTGGTGTCGACGGCCACTTACGGTCCGCCACTTACTTGTTGATTGTCGCCATCTTGATGGTGTTCGCCGTCGTTTCCGTCTTCCGCATGACATTGCGCGTCAGTTGGGCGATAAGTCTGTCCTCCTGTCCGGTGTTTTTCAATTTTTGCAGGAGGTACAGATGTATGACAAGATTTAGATTCGGGGTTTGCATAACATCTCTGTAATGTGTGGTGCAGTGGCAACCCGGACCACTGCACTGTGACTGATGTTGGCGCTAATGACCACGTTGTCGACGCGCCATTAAGCCTCAATCCCCCCCCCCCCCAGCCTAAGAGCTGGAGCATGACAGCTCCTCGAGCGTATTCTTTAAGCTAAGGCCAACTAGGGTATAGAAATCGCCAGCACCGTAGCTGAGAATTCTGGGGCCCCCTGCGAGAAAAAATCTGGGGCCCCTGTTTTTGCGGGGTGAATTCAGAAATTTATGGTGCGATATCGGTACCACATATTTGTTGTAGGCTACATTACTACTATTTTTCATGAATTATACAATGAAAATTTAAACATTTTTGCCCAGTATTTCAATTTTGTTTTGTTTCCTTGGGAGAGGGTACAATTATTTTCTTTTCTTTTATTCTTCATGTTGCTAGTTATGGTTAGTAGGAACTAAGGACACGAATTGTTTTGTTTTTTAGTTTTGCTAGCCAGCTCATCTTGACATAACGCTGCGGTGACTCGTTAGAAGAACCAGCTGGCGCTGCTGTCAGCTTGGTTGGCCGGCATAATGAAAGAGTCAACCGCTTCGTTTTGTAGAGAACAGAATGAGGTGGGACATTTAGTTTTTAATTCGTACTACTAAAATGATTACTGGCAAATGAATGACTACATGTAGGTTTTGAGTGGGTCAGGCAAGTTGTCTGTTTGGTCCGGGCTAACAGCTTGTGCGTCTAACCGTTTGGAAAATGGTAATTAAAAACTGAAATTTTTTTCTGCAAGCTCGGAAATCTGGGGCCCCCATTTGAGCGGGGCCCCCCGCCTTGCGGGGGCTGCGGGGGCTACACCTACGGCCCTGGAAATCGCGTGTCTTGCCTCCTGGCTCCTTGGCAGTTTAGGCGCAGTGCAGAAGGGTGATGGTTTTCTAAACGGCGAAGCCATTTTTTGTTTTGAACTGAAGCCTTACGAAAACGCGCACTGCATTCATTTGCTTAATCATTTTAGATGTGGAATGTCTGTCAGCAGCATAAGAGTTCCAGCATGTAAGCTCCTCGAGCGCAGCGAGACGACGCGGAATGAGCGAGCGAAGCGAGCGACTCCGCTAGTACTATCTTAAAGGTTTTGTTTAGAAAAACAAATTACTATGAATCAATTGTTGAATTACCAGAAAGACATAGGATTTTTACATATATAAATTGAGGAACTTTACCGTGTTATTAAAAATTATTTTTAAAAATGAATTTAAACTGTAAGATGAATTTAAATTGAAATTCCTTCTTGTTAATACATTAAGATACATGATTCCAATTATTAAAACCAATTATGGAACAAAAAATAAATGTTTTTACTTTCCGTTCATTTTTAATCCAAGTCCAATTAATCTGCTAGATATCAGAAGCTTTTCTACAGCTAAAAAAAATTAAAAACTGGCTACTTTATAATTATTTTATTTTGCGTTTAAAGTTTATGTTATTTATTTACTAGTTAATTATTACACAATATTCCTTGGTCCTTAGTGTAACATTTGTTTAAATAAGTTTTTTATTGTTAAAAAAAAAGAAAAAAAGTTGTTACGGCCTGCTGTTTTTTCTAGCCCTATTGAGTTCTCAATCGCAGCAAGCAAAAGAATGCACAAAGCAATACATTTAAACACAACAAACAAGCCACTTGACTCCCTTAAGTCCTTGGCGTCCTCGTGCACCAGGGAACCATCTGTAAAGGTTAAGGATATTGCTGTCACTAGACAGCGCCAGGGTATTTTCTTTATATTCTACCGTGGCGCCATCTAGTAGCATTGATATCGTTAATTTTTACAAGCTTGCTTCCAGGTGCACGAGGACGTACACATTTTTACTCAATAATTCAGAAGGCTCGTGTCTTATTTGTTGTGTTAAAAGAAATCTCTTTGTGCATTCCTTTGCTGGCTGCGAGCAAGCGCTAGAGAGAACTAGATATCACCCGATGTCGCTAGATGCTTCAAACTCTTTGTGGTGGCAACCCGCCTTTAAGTTATTTTTTTAACTCAGGCTTTTATGCTTCCTCACGTCCCCCCTCCCTCCCCCGATTCAGCCCTGGGCATATGACGTATCATGTAAGGATGGTCAGTTATGTCTTTCAGTTTTATTAAAGTAAGAATTTGCAACGAAGAAAACAATTCTGCATTTACCTAGCTTACCAAGCAATTTCAACTTTGTAACAGTTTTTTGTTTTTGTTTATTTGTTTCCTCTTTAATATAGGTGGAGCTACTACTGTTAGGAGAGACAATACTCCATGCGGCGATTGGACTCGATACAAAGATGAAAAATGTTTCAAAATTGCCACCAGGGCGGGATTTCAGAATCAAGAGGGCGCCGAAAATGTCTGCGAATCTCTTTCAGAAGAAGCGAATCCTCAATCTTTACCCACGCTGATCACCATAAAGAACAAAGAGGAACAGGAATTTCTTCATCATTATCTATTTGTGGAGAACCAAATAGTAGATAACGTATGGATTGGATTGCAACAGAAGAAAGGTAGCAATGAATACAAATGGACCGATGGTTTCGGCATTGAAGACTACAGCAACTGGGCCAAACAGACTGTGTCAGGTGATCGTTATGGGTGTGTCCAAATGGAATCCGGTGAAGAAAATGACGAAGCTGGTCTGTGGGTAAAGGTCAACTGCCAGAAACGTTTCCTAGTGGTGTGTGAACGAAAATAGCCTTGGACGATCGAAACCATACAAAATGCGTTGTTGAACGTCAAGGATCAAGTGAAGAAACTGGAAACAAAACTAAAAACAGCGGATAAGAATATCCTACAGCTTAAACAAAATCCAGGTTAGTATACTGAAGTAGATCCACAATAGAATATAGTATCCCGTGGTCTGCTAAATAAGCAGTTTTCAGTGGGGAGAGCGAGAGCAGAGTAATTTGAATTAGCTGTACCCCTGGTATAACAGGCGTCCACGCCCCATACCGCCTTTTTTTCCCCACACCCGTTCTCCCCATAATTTCCCTAATTGTGTAGTCTAAATATACCTCCTCTCCTCCCCCACCCCCTTTCCCTGATCCCCTCCCTTGGAATCCCTGGTGTTTGGTCTCATGAGATTAAACAACGTTTTCGATGGAGGGCGCCACTGTTATTCTCTGTGTGGCTGAATTGTCTGTTTCAACGTTTTGATATACAACGCGCGATAGGCCTGCAACAACGATCTGCATGCGGTGATTGTTACTCAACCAACTTTGAAACTACTCTAATAGCCAGCATTATTGAAGCAATATTTCGTTTGTTACTGATTGTTACAGGGCACATCCATTCACATTGTCGGTAGCTCCTTATTCTTTGCTACCATGCTAAGAATCCATGCCAAGAATCAGCCTTAGACTAATACCTCCCCTGCTCACCGTCTTTCATAGTGTATGATGAATTTGCCGTGTACTCATCTCAACTAAGCGTATTATACATGTACATGGGTCATCACGCATTCAACCAATTTGCTTCAAAGGGAGTTTTTAGGCACGTTTTGCAAACTTTAGGCGTTTATTTATCATACTATCCCGTCTGTCGTACAGGTTTTCGTGTAGTATTTTAAACGCTTAAAACTCTGGTAAAACAAACCAAAATGTAAAAAAAAGGATACTTAGGTACGAATGGGAACGCAAGAGGTTTTAAACACTAGCAACTACCTCCAAGTGAAAACCAATTACTTTTTTAGCCTCGCGGCAGCTGCCGGTTAATTGTGTTTGTATCCTTCCACACCACCTTTCCTCTGTATGGCTTCTGATGGTAGGGGTAATGTGTGAAAAGGGTTTTCCAGTGGTTGTTCCTCTAGGTAGGCAGGGTAGGCAGCGTCCACTCAAAATTTTAGATGAATCCCGAACTCATACGCTCATCATAACTATCAATTAATATTTCATAGTGTACCTTTTTGTCTTCATGTTAAATTTTAGCCATCTGCCATTAGTTTTCAAAGCTCGACGAATAGCTCGAGGAAAAGTTTTAAACTAACTATAAGCTTCCCCACCTCGCACGCCACTAAGGTGAGAGCAAGGAGTAGGCAGCTTGGGAGTTGGCTGTACTGTCAGAGTTAGGAACGGCTATGCTTTTCAGCGTTCCTCTCGCACAAACGATGGGAAGCTACCGCCTGGCAGATTAGGCTCCAAGTGCTATGTCAAGTGAAGTCTGAAATTTAACTTTGCTGACTTTATTGGCGGAGCGAGCGTGCGAAGCGTAGCCTATAACGGACACCAAATTGCAAAATGTTGGTTGGTCCGTTGGATGCACATTTTCAGTCTGGGTGGAACCCAAACGAAAGATCGGATTGGAATGAAATTTGGTACAACGTTTGATACCCCAAAAAGTATTGATGACCCAAAATAAGCCGTAAATCGAACTATTATTACGGGAGAAATAACAAATTTTCAAATTTATTTCTAACACTCACCATTGTAAAATTGGAATCGTGAATATGCTAGTGGTAGTCAAGTAAAACTTAAAAAAATACGCCAAATTAAATTTTAGTTGCTTCTTTCTAGCTGATAACCTTTTTCGACGTATCTCAATGAAATAATAACATTTGATCGTTGCATTTAACCACTACAGGAAGAAACGTGTACATAAAAAAAAAACAAAATGATTCCATTAACAATACACATTATTTTCATTTGAAAAAAGAACTCCTGGAAAAACTTACTTCAGCATGGCTACGAAAGTAGCTTTTATGCTAGGGATGGGAATTCCGAATATGAAACCTGAAATCGTGTATCAAGGCGAAGCGGTATGTATCAAACGAAAGTCTAAAGCACGGCATGTTTTACCATAGCACGAAACAATACCTTACCTCTCATAGTTGATAGATTCCTCGTTGCCACGGTAACGTAAATTCTTGAAACCAAAACCGTGTTGCATAAAGGAATAGGCCTAACTCAAAACTAAATCGCCAGGAAAAATTAGGCCTAAATGAAAAAAATTAGGCCTAAAACCTAAAACTAGGCATAAAAGCTAACACATTTTTAAGCTACAATATGGGTACCAGATGTGTGTGCCTCAACGTTTTCGTTGGTTGGAGTGTCAAGTTTTATACCAGCGGCAGCACTGTGAATCTTTTGAAACTTGATTATTGTTAAAAAAGATTAACGTAATGTTGACCATCTAGAAGTAGGAGATCCTCTAGTTTTTACTGTTGTCTGGAAACTCTGGTTGGCATCTCAGTCAGGGAATGTTGTCGTCCGATGGGTGCGTGGCCACCTCGGGGATAGGGGGAACGAGATGGCGGATATGTTGGCTAAGGAAGCTGTGGTTGGCGGCGCGGAAGAGGTGGGTTTGGTATTGTCGGTGAGATTTAGGAGGCAGCTTGTTCGTGAGTGGCTTCGACAGGGATGGGAGCAGCAGTGGCGACATGCGCTATCTGGGAGAGATTTGTTTGCAATTCACCCGAAATGCGATCAGCAGTCGGTGCTTAATGGGTTCCCGCGTTGGAAAACCTGTCTCTTGAGCCGGCTACGCACTGGTTACACATTGTTGCGTGCGCACCAACATAGATTGGGTTGGGTAGGTACACCGCTATGTCTTGTGTGCGGAGTAGACGAAACACCGCAGCATTTTCTTTTAGTCTGTAAGCGGTATGCCAGGGAACGTCGAGTGTTGTAGAGGTGGGTGGTTTCCCATCCGACTTTACAGTTGCTCCTGGAGTGTGTGTCTGGCATTGCTGCCAGGGCTAGGCTACAAGCGGTAGTATACTATTGTGTGCGTGCAGGAGCTAGGTTGAGGGGCAGAAAGTGTAATTTTGATTTTTATTGCTTGTGTACATCATAGCAGTGTGGCTGTTTGGTAATTGTGGTGTATTGCAATTTGTTGTGTTTTGTTTGACTTAATCTTGTAGAGAGCGTACGACTGAGGGTCGCGGCTTTCGAATAAAGAATTTTAATTTTAATTTTTACTGGTGATTGTTTGGCTTGCAGTTAAATGCGTAATTATTTTTTTTTATATACGGACTACACTTTGCTCAGCAGCTGCTGTAAACAATGTAATAATTATTGGCGGCGGCGGCTCAAACGGCAGTGTAACTATGTACTTTTTTATTTTTAGTCGGCGGCGACAGCGGTGTCTGTGAAAAGAGGCTACAAATAGCTAAACAGAAACTAAATGCTGAAGCAAACGAAAGCCTATAAAATAAAAAATATGATACGTAGCTTAGGCCTATACTTGAAAAAAAAAGCTGAAATAAGAAGTATAGCAAAGAGCAGCAGTACGTCACACCAAAAGGTAAAGAGCCCAACTTAGCCGAATGAGTATTGCACCCAGATTTTTTAGGATCATTAACAAATCATTACCACAAAAATTAAATATAAGTTTGAAATGAAGATCTGTTCGCTCTGCCTACAATAGACCCAAAGCCTGTTTCCTAGCATATAATTAAATATTTCAAGTGAAGTAAGACAACATTAAAAATGTCACCCCTCCCAACGTACACTACAAATCTAAGCCTAGCCACTTCACACGAACACCGTTACCACTGGGTTTTCCGTAATTTTATCGAATGGGAACCCTCCTCTTCCCCAGTTTATACAGTAAGTAATGTTCACTAATGGAGCGGGCTCCGCTTTCTTTTCTGTTTGGCCAAAAAGGGTCGGCCTTTGAAAGTAGTGATAACATTCAACTAGAGAAAGGCTGCCAGGGTACTCGGCCAAATCCCCCCAGTAAAATTTTAAACTTTGCCTTGTAATTTCTAAACAATAAGAGGCAGTCACTTGGGGTTTGGACCATTTGAAATATGTGGTGTGAAAACCTTCAAAATGGTGCATTCAAAAGTAAAAATCGGTCGACGAGAAGTGAAAATATCTTCAGTTTGGTTTATTACCCATCTGTCTTGATTTTATCCACCGTTCCCAATTTCTACTGATATTGCAAATGTCGGTAAGGAATTACGTGAGACATTCTAAATCTTTAATGGAGATCAGCCCAGCCTTACAAAGCCTGCTTTTGGTTGCTTACAGCAAGGGTAATATGTTTGCTAGTGAGGCCGGAATGATGATTTTATTCACGGCATGGCCCGAAGCAGTACGCTCTACAATAAATAAACTACAAACTACTAACTGCAAATTAGCCTATGAAACAAAACTATACCTCTTCAACAATCAACAATCAATCAACAACAATCAATCTTTTAACAATCGGATGCCTTTAACAATTAGAAATGGCTCGCTGTCTCGTTGTTGTTTGGATTTTGGCTCTTGGTTATATGTCAAGGATGCTTCCATATATATTTCATATGGTTTGACAGTTCCATACTACGCGTTTGGGGCAGGGACAGTTCCAGTCGCTAGAGCTCGCTGCGTACACGATCGGATCGAGCTCGTCCATGTATTAGCATTGAATTCAATGGGAATGATGTGATGGCTCGTTTCGAGAAGTTGTTATGGCTACGTAAACAAATAAAATAATTGTAACAATGAAGAAAGATACTTGATTGTTCCTCAAATAACGTAGTGAAGTGAGAAAATGTTTACTCCAGTAGAAATGTTTTTAAAAACGATTTAAATCAACGTTCGCAACGCAACGCATCATTCACATTCTCGCCTATTGGTCGCTATACTTTGTTCCTCATTATGTTTTCAGAAAACTGACTGTATGACGTCACGTTTTCTTACACTACGAGGGCAAAAAAATCCCATTCGTAAACCCTAACAATAATTTGTAGAGTCTAAAATTGTGATATTCACATGTTTTGCACTCTTAGTGCAAGGATATGTGTCGTAATCCAGTCAGTTTTCTGAATACATAATGTGGAACAAACTATAGGCAACAACAAGTAACGCAAGCAAGCCATCCAAATTCAGCTGCCCTAAAGCCAATCAAACAAAATAATTGTGAAATATTAAAATAAACACGTTTAATTTTCTTAATTAGTACAAATAAAGGAAAATAATACGAGTTTAGCTCGACGTGACTAAAATTAACCACATAACTAAATTAAATAATAACATTTGATCGTCGAATTAAAATCCTAAATTAAGATCCTCAATAAAAACAAATGGATTTTAGCTTCGTTTAATAATCTCGTCGCATTATTGCATGAATGAATAGGCTTACCATCGAACCCAATTTTCGATTAGGCCTATCTTCTACTTACGAAATTAAAAAAGCATTTTTAAAATTAGGCCTAAAATCATGTTACCATGGCAACGTCAAGTTGCTACGAGTCGCTGTTGGCTTCATCAACAGCATCTCTCTCGTCACTTACCTACTACCACTGATCTATATAGGCTTCGTTGCACGTTAAATTGTAACACTGTAACTGTGTGCCTGAAGGCGCACCGTGTTGCAAAAATGAATACGTTTACTATACAATCCATATCTCCATTACCTGCTACTTACGAAATTAAAGCTGCTGGTTAAAATTAGGCCTAAAAGCTGACAATTACGCATAAAATGTAAAACAGGCCTAAAATCTAACACATTTTTAATCGGCAATTGTGATGGCTGTTGCTTTTAGAATAGTATAATAGAGATAGCTGTTGTACTGCATGCAACATTGGAAGTGGAGGAACTGTACAGAAAACCGGTGCGACTAGGCAGTCGCTGTAGCCGCTTGTTTTCAACTTCGGAATGGTACCAGACAGAGACAACTATTGACAACGTAGTTTCATTGTCAAACTTAATTTTAAAAACGCGGCAAATTAAAACATCGTTACTTCCTCATAGCTAATGGCTTCTTTGACGTAACTAAATGAAATAATAATGTATGATCGTCGAATTGAAATCTTAAGCATAACACGCAGCCGAAAATACAAAAGGATTTTAGTTTCGTTTAAAATAGTCTCGTCGCTTGTTGCATGAATGAATAGGCTTACCTTCGAAGCAAATTTTCCATTAGGCCTATCTTATACTTAAGAATTAACAAAACTGCAGTTAATAAAATTAGGCTTAAAATCACGTTACCACGGCAACGTGGTACGAGTCGCTGCTGGCTGAATCAACAGCATATTAAAACGTCTATCTGGCGTCTCCCCGTAGCATCCCTACTACCACTGATCTATATAGGCTACGTTGCACATTGCGTTGTAACACTAGATCTGTGCCCGGAGCCACACCGTGTTTTAAAAATAAATAGGCTTGCCGTACAATCCAGTTCTCCGTTTGCTACTATACTTACGAAATTAATACTACAGGTAAATTAGGCCTAAAAGCTGACAATTACGCCGAAAATGTAAAACAGGACTAAGCTAATTTATTTTTAACCGGCAATTGTGATGGGTACGCTTTTAGATTATATAAAAGAGATCGTTGTTGCAGTACGTGATAGAGGTGTGCGCCTCAACATTGGAAATGGAAGAATTGTATAGAAGACCGTTTGCGACTACCTAGTCGCTTTAGCCGCTTGTTATTATTTAAAATAGCTTTCGGTTGCTCACATAACAATTGTTGGAATAAAATTATTACTTACTCCACATTTGTGACAACTAAATGTTTGGTGTAATTATAGGTGTCTGGTTGCTTTCCTTGTTTGATTGATGAATGATGTCCATGAGCAGTTTGTTATGTAACAATTCTTCTATTCTCTCCCCCTCGTAACAATCAGTAATGCCACAAAGAACTCCCCTCCTTTCCAGAGTATCAGTCTAATGCGGTAATCACGGAACAATCATCTGTTTTTATGATTTGTGGGTTTGTTACTTTTGTTTGTTTGCCTTGTAAATTAACACTACAGAATAAAAAGTCAACTCCTCATACTAGATTGCTGGATAAAAAATTGTAACCTATAACTGCCTAAAAATTGTAATATATGACTTAAGCACTAGAATTTAGTCTCTGAAACTGTCAGGCAACATCCTGAATAAATCTAAAATTCAGACTGAATACGATTGGAAATTGAAAACGATCTCGTATGATGTTTAAGGTAAGGTTTAACAGAGCCAAAGTCAAAACAGGATAGGTACACAAATAAGTTATCCAGTAATTTTCAGCTACCACTGAGTTACTATAGTGTTTAGTTCACGTGAAACCACGCTGCTGTGAACTCCAATATAATCTTACTGATTTTGTTTACATTGTTTACTTTTGAACATGATTGGTAACTGGCAATGATTGGTGTCTTCGTTCATCGTTCAAGAAAAGTCGTAAAAAACTACTCACGTAGCAATGAAAAGTAGACGACTTAATTGATGAAAACTGAACAATTTATATTAAAAAAAAGTAAGCGAGTATGTAAGAGATGTGTCAGGCAGTATGTCTGACTGTCTTAATTTCTAGGTAATTGGCTTTAACCTATGAAAAAAAATTGCTTAATATAATGTTGTACAATCCACACATTATTCTTTCTTTGTTTAGTTGTCAAAATTTATGAAACTGGGACGTTTGGTCGCTTATGAGCAATGTTTTTTTTTTCCTTTTTGTGATTGCAATATCTTTAATTTTATTTACGTGTCTATAATGGCGTAAGGGCACGTTTACGCAACCACTCGCTTTTGCATTCTCGCAGCTAGAAGCTAGAAATCACCTCAAATTCCAACATGGCGGCGGTTTTATGTCTGCCGCCTCGCAACGAAAAAAGCAAATAACGTGAGTTCAGAAGTATTTGGGAAAATTGTTTCGCCATGAGGAATTCTTTATATTATTGGCAAGGATTATAAGACTGCAAGTATTTACTCAAACGATGTCGGATTTAGCTAATCTATTTAGCGTTGTTACAATGGCAATGTCACCTTTGCCATCGCGATTGAGTTTTAGCTGCGAGAATGCAAAGACGAGTCGTTGCGTAAACGCGCCCTAATATAGCAGACTATCAGTACGATTTTACTTGGACTAACACGACAAGCGATTTGTGAAATCTTACAGTGTCCCTTTCCTATTTTGACTTCGGTTAAACCATAGTTTAAACATGAAACGAGTTCGTTTTTGTTTTCTGATTAGTCATGCTTTGGCTACCATGTTGATTTTCTGTGCTTAAGTTGTTAACGATTTAGACGAGCACGGAATTTCTTTCACTCATTCACTGCAAAGCCTTCCGTTGGTATCATTTGGTTTGTCTGCAGCTCTTTTTCAGTTCGTTTTGTCTTTTTTTTTTTGTAATAGCTGGATGGAAAGCCAGATGGGCAACATAAATTTGTGTTTGCTTGCTCGCCGTTTTTAGGGAGCACGATCCAAAACTGGGTTATCTGCCCCACGTTGATGAGATGGACGATTTAGCTGGACATTAGAATTTTTAGCTGACTTGGCTAATTGCGTGTTGCCTAGTAACAATATTTAAAACAATGTAAAAAAATCTTTACCAGTCTGTCATTTTTACAAAAAGTACAACCATTTACATTGTCACTTAGGACCGTAAGGACTATCATGAGTGGTTAACCCTCGTTAAACCCTTTGAACCGTTTTGAACCCTTTTTGGACTATCAGCATCATCAGTGATAGCAACATTTTAGGCACATGAAAAATATGCAACCGTGTCAATAATTTTGGTGCACGAGATGCATCATTACTATCGTGCCACGATGATTGGCCATGTGGAAAGAAATATTGTAAGCTAGCGAAAGTTGATTCGTTGTTGAGATCCAAAATCAGATGATCCCGGCTCCCGCTTAAATATTAGTTTAAAACAAAATGACGCTAAATCTCTAATTTTGAGTTCACGGGTCTCAAAATAGGGTAGTCGACATGACTAAATGACTTATTTATTTCGTAAATGTTTGGTTTTTGTGACCCAAGTTAAATTTTTTTTTAATAGAAAGAAGCAACTCCCACATCGTTGCCACGAATTGAATTGAATTTATTTACGAACTAAATTTACGAACTATTGGATCATAACCCAAATTTCGTCCGCAAACAACATACACCGGTAAACATCAATACATTAATAATCAACAATCAGTATACACTGAGCTACACTAAAGATCGGTCCCCAACGACCCAGTTTAGCGCGGCGAAACAACAGAAATCAAACTGTCCAACTCCTTTCTTTTGCCCGAAATGCCCTTGGTGTTCCTAAGCACACCTTTGGAGCAATTAGAGCCTCCAGAAGCTGTTGTTGCTGCTGCTGTTTTTCCACAAAATATCTGAGCCTAAATCGATGGAGCCCGCGTCTGAGCTGGCAAACCCGGAATGGTCGTCAGCCAAAACTGAACCAATTGTTGCTCTACTGCTTTTTATACTTTGAAGCCAATGGTCGAGGGGACAAAGCCAATTTCCCTTTACCTCCAATCCACTTGAAATGCAAAGAATACTTTTGCTTCTCCAATTCCAGGAGATTTACAATCAAGTCCCTTACTGGTTTGTCCGACTAGATTGGCTGACTTGCACTTTCGACTACATCCTATAACAATGAAATACAAATTATGATGAGGTCGAAAAAACACCAAACAAAATTTAGCATGAGGTGCCATCTATGGTCGCCACTGGAAAGCTATAATGTGACAATAACAAGGCCAGCTGAGATGGAAAGTTATAGTGCTAACACGGGACAGCCAGGTAAAGTTATAGTGCGAGTATGTAATTGGGGTAAAGAAGCTGCAATGGAAGTCGTGGATGTCTTGGGTTGAACTGTGATGCGCTATAATAAACTTGTGTAGGATGGTTAATAGAATCAAAATTAACGGGATGAAGTGAGGGGAATGGGAAAAGGGACACACCGTAACATCATACCCATACGGCACGCTTTTACGTAGCACGGGCTGTATCTGCGATCTATAAAATAGACTAAAACCACAGCTTTACAGAACAATTTAATGATGTATAGAGCGTGCATAAAAATATCTTACACCCCAGCCTTAAGACAATAATAGTTTCGCAATTTTAGCTCTAGTCGGTATTTCTGATGTGACCTAACGGATTTTAATATATTTTGGTATCAGTATACCAATCCTTACGAGGTAGCCTACATGACAAATTTGGTTTTCAAAATATAAAAAAAAAATGGCGGAGATATTTAGTATCAAACTCTTCACTTTAACTTGGGAGAATAAGATCAAATTTTTTATGTCTAACCGACGTTAGTTGATACCACAGTTCCTAATTACGTTTTGTACTAGTTCAAAAGTGCCGAAAAGCCAATTTACGCAGGTTTGACCCGACCAGTTGCGCATGAGCAAACAAAACAACATGATAATCGAACTGGCTGTAGATAATGTTCTGACTATAGCATTTCAGTTACAATTACACAAATGGGGAAGTTATTAGCAACTGCGGTGCTGTAGGATTTGCCCTCAGTCTCCAAAGTTAAAGTGAGTGTCTCCCTCGTTTTTATTTTAGCCAATGGGAAAGGGATATTTTTGATGAATCAGCCAATCACAGCCCGCTTATTCTGATCAGCACTTTGAATGGCCTACCAAGAGGGCGCTTATCCGGCAAAACCGATAATCACAGATCGAAACTACTTGGCACCACACAAAACCAGAGTCACATAGTTAACGTGCTAAACAGGCTTAATTACTGGCTTAGTAAAGTATCAGAAGCTAAGTTAAGCATGCGAGATAGGTTTTAGGTTAAGCTGCATTTGTTTTGTTTTCATTGGGACGTCAATTGCTACAATACTTCTGTTTCTGATTGATGCTAACTAATGAAACCATGTAAAGAGGAATTTTTTAACGTGGCGATAGAATTGGTCGTTATGCCCGATTCGTTTATTGCTGCTGTAGGTAAGGCATTACACGATAATCAATTTGCTTCACAGGCACTATGCAATGTACTTAAACGTTCGTAATGAATCTTCCCTCCAGGAATCGTCACTCGAAACTTATTTTAACCGTTTTTAGTAGTGTGGCCATATTTGTTTCTATAGCAACCAAGACAGCGAGTAGCAGACTGACTGGACCGAACCTCAGATGGCGGTCTTCTATGAGGTGCCATTTTGTGCCATTATTAAATGTAATACGTAAATACGTATTACCTACGAAAATATATTTTTCTTACATGAATATATATTTTTTCGTACACAAATGTATAGGCCTTATTACTGTGTCGACGGATGTTAAGTGGTGAAACTGGCCGACACATTGGGAGATGGAAAGAATGGTGCTTAGGCCTAAGGAAGAAATGGGCTGACTC